>WNGS01163537.1:24281-36446 GCA_020271785.1 Procambarus virginalis
TCCACAAGTATCGTTCTCAAACACACAATCATATGTAGGGAAGTAAGTAATATCAAAAAAGAGGAACCAACACCGGAACAGTGTAGACAAGCACCATCAACTGATCAGAATAATCGAGGGCTCATAAATATCACCAATGAATATGTCAATACGGTGAGAAGAGAAACGATAAGGTAACGATCATCAAATTGTATCCGTATTCACCAAGAATTTCGTAGGTGACAAGTGACCCGAGCGGACGGTCGGAAAGCAATACCACGCTTGTGCCTGAAATCAGGACTTCACAAGGATATGCACACGGTAAGAGGGACATCGCAATTTGGCAATAAGGAGCATGGCAGCGGCTCACTACCGTATAAACAATATGTGACGTGCGAGTGGATGTATTTATCTCTGAAATGCTGTCCAATTGTATAGAAAATATTTCATATATAATAAATCCAATTCTTGTTGATACTCAAATGTTTTAATTTCTAATAAGACCTGATAGATAAGAATATGTTTACGATTTCTTAAATACCTGTATATGATTTGTTGAATCCTGATATATTTTTAGATATCTTGAATAATTGCATAACTATATGATTAACTGTATTTTAAAGTTTTGTAAAAACTTGATGTTTCTTCTAACTAATTTCTTTTATCCTTAAAGTAAATAATTTGCTTATGACCTTGGGGACTAAAACAAGTTAGAATACTAAAAAGCTGATTGCCACGTGAATGAATGAGATGTTGTAGTAAGCTTGTCATAGGAAATTATTGATTACAATGACTTGCAAAGTTACCTTTGACTAATGAAGGTGTATTTTTTTAACGAAGCTGAGTTATGAAAACGATTGCCTTAAGATGCTGTAATAGTAATGAACTTTGTACTGGCAAGTATCTTTAATTGCACGAAGATATCTAGAAAGTACATTATACTGGACGTAGTTTTGAAAAATGTAATAAACAACTAAATACTTTGCAGGAACTCTTTTGGAATTGTAATGTTACTACTTTTGTTGTTAAGGATGATCTCTTACTGAAATGAAAAAACTAGTTTTAAGATTAGTACAAAAAGATGACAGCAGAACGTGTAAAGAATGTAAATGAACGGTAGAAGAACATGTAATGGAGGAATTAGTAAATTGTAAGAAGGGTTGCAAAGTTAGTTGGGGAACATGTGGGGACTGTGTAAAGGATTGAGAGAGATTGTAAGTGCGGAAATGTCGGAAAACATGCCTATAACATGTAAATAAGAAAGTGTAGTGAGATGTGTGGCGAACCATGCTGGGCTTGTAATGAAGGAAGATTTGGGTATATTTACATATGAGTAATCTAAATATATAGGATACCATGTAAATGTTGTTAAGCGTCTATGTAAAGAAGTAGAGAATATGTAAGATTAAGTACTGATCTGAACTTAAATACGACTGAAGAATATGCAGAACGTGAGAAAGAAATGCAAAATTAACTAGCTACATTTAAAATTTATGAATCTTGGATGAGAAGGGGAAGGGGTAGATGTGGAGGGAGGGGTTATGGAGAGGGTGAAGATAATGAGGAAGGCGGGACGGGAGTGAATAAAATTAGCACGTGGCGATTAGGTGTTTTAACTCTGATAAAGATTAGGCTGGAGAGAGGACTTGCATAAATATTTTTTTGATATCTAGGCAGAGGAAAGGAAAGGAGCCTCGGTTTATGTCTGATTTTATTTTGTCACTACACTATCTTGAGGTTATTTTGAGATGATTTTGGAATCTTTTGTGTCCCGCGCCCGGTCCTGACCAGCCTCCACCCCGGAAGAGCCCATGACAGCTGACTAACACCAGGTACTATTTTAATGCCTAGTAACAGGGATAAGGGTGAAGAGAGAAACCAATGTTTCTCGCCGGCCAGGGTCGAACCAGGACACAGATCAAAAGTCCAGCGTGCTGTCCGCCGGCGGCGACCGGCTCCCTAGGCCGTTAGAAATTATAGTGATCTTAAATCTCGTGGGATTTTGTCTGAAACTAAATATCATACAAATGAAAGCTAAGCAGGACGAGAGTTGAAATTCTATACTGGCATTTTTATACTCTGAATGAGGTTATTTATTTTCGTTGTACTAAGGTACTAGGCAGGATGAACATGAGTTGTGAAGCTCGGTTTAATTTAGGGCTTGTTGTTCTAATTAACTAGTGGATGAGTGGGAATCTGCTGATAGTCTGAAAATGTAGTTGGGGGTTTCACTCTCTTGGGGATTTGGTGGACTGATAGTAGTATTTGTAAGGGAACTCAGGCATGCGGATCAGAAGTCTAGAGTTCTGGTACCCCACTTTTCTTATCTGATATTATTATTGGTTTAGCGTACTGATCGATTAGAGTATGATTAGGTTTGAATTCAGGAAAATTAAAGGGTTATTACGAATGATACGTAAGTAAACTAAGGCGGAGAACAAGAATTGGAGCTTGGTAACTAAATTGTCGTATTGTACTAAGTTTGAAATATGACTGTTTAAAATTTCAGGAAATTGGACTGTTAGTAAATAAGGTAACGGGGACCTAGTAAGAGGGTACAAGAGCTGGAGCTTTGCCTTACTGAATTGATTTGATTTACTACGTCTGAAAAATGACTGTTTAAAATTTAAGGGGGATGGGCTGATAGTAAAAATGTTATGAGAGTGTGGGGGTTAGGCAAGGGACAGGAAGCTAGAACTGTTTACGACTGATTTTAAATTTACTACGTTCCTGAAATTAAGGTTTTAAAATTGGACTAATGGTAAAGGGTTTAACGAAGATATGTGAGAGGGTTAAGGAGGGGACAGGAGCTAGAACTTGCTTAATGACTCTAGGTTGATTTACTACTACGTCTGAAATATGACGTAGTAAATATGTTTAAAATTTCAGGGAAATCGATAGGTTAATAGTCGAGACGAGTACACTTATAAATGCGGTCTCTAACAAATTTGGTCACAACTGTACTCTTGATTAATTTCAGTCGTAACTGGATCTGATAAAATTTGAATTTCCTCTAGACTCTTTAAGATTGCCGTGTAAGTAAACTCTGAATTAATTTCGGTCTCCAAATTGACTATGCTAATTTTGTTTTTTACTGGACTCTTAAATAAACGAAACGAATTTTTCTCACAAAGTGAACTCTGAATATTTTCAGGGCCAAAACTGGTCTCTGACTAATTTGGTCGTTTAAGTGGGACTCTGATTAATTTGGGTGGTGGTCCTCAAGAAAACTGGACTCTGCTACTCTCTCAACATCACTAACGGCCTCACACGAAGTATGAAACCTAATTATACGACGTATCATAAAAAAAATACAAAAAAATTTGTTGAGACCCAATTACATTCAGGTCTGCACACATCTCACCCATCCTAACTTGCCCCATCTGTAACATTAACTCTCCTCGTTGGGGGTTTGTTTTCCCTACAAGTATTCAGAGTTCACGGCCGCTTGGAGCACAAAGATAAAGTCCGCACCCCTATTCGGTCCTAGGAATCAGCGGAACACATAGCAGAGGCATCTGCTCGGAATCTCACATTGTCGGATAGTCGACACTCGCCTATACGCTAGCCACCTCATTTTTCCCGGCGGACCGGGTAATCTGTATTAACGACGCACGCACCGTGACAGCGCTGTTCCACCTTCAGTTTTTCACCTCCCTAATGCCCGTCCCACATACGCGGTTCCGATATGGCAGCATACCTGCTGGGACTCAATCCAACATGCCATCGTAGTGATGACCGACAAGGGGAACATGAAACCGGACCTGTGCTTCGACGACTATGGACGGGCCACTTCGCCCACCACCGCAAGGGTGTGCGCGATCCAAACGGCCTGTACGTCAGATCCTGGGTGTTCCGCAGGGGGGGGGGGGGGGGGGAAAATTTTAAAATATTTACTACGTCATATTTCAGACGTAGTAAATCAACCGAGTCATTAAGCAAGTTCTAGCTCCTGTCACCTTCCTACAACCCTCTCACATATCTTCGTTAATACCTTTTCCATTTTATAGTCCAATCCCCAATTTTAAACAGTTATATTTACAGACGTAGTAAATTAAAATCAGTCCGTAAATCAGTTATAGCTCCTGTCCCTCCTTAACCCCCACTTCTCAGAACATTTTACTATCAGCCCTATCCCCCTGGAAATTTTAAACAGTCATTTTTCAAGACGTAGTAAATCAAATCAAATTCAGTAAGCAAGGCTCCAGCTCTTTGTCCCTCATTACTATGTCCCGTACCTTCGTTTACTACAGAACCTAATTTTCCATGACTGAACTTTTAAACCGTCATATTTCAAACGTAGACAATACGACACATTTAGTTACCGAGCTCCAGCTTTCGTCCTCAGCCTTAGTTCCTTCACGTATCTTCGCTAATAACCCTTTAATTTTCCTGAAATTCAAACCTATCATACTTTCCTAAATAAGAAAAAATAAAGAAAGAAGTGTTACCGAACTCTAGCTCTTATCCTCTGCCTTAGTATCTCTCTTACAAATTTACTACTATCAGTCCCAAATCCCCCAGAAGAGTTAACCCCCAACTACATTTTCAGACCCCCCTGTAAAATAAATCAAAAGCAAATTAACCGAGTTCCAACTCATGTTCTCCGGCCTAGTTACCTTTAGTAACTAAACGAAATCCCTTAAAATTTAAAACCTAGCTATTTCAGATGTAGTAAAAAAATTAAACAGTTACCTAACTCTAGCTCAAGTCCACTTCCTTAGCTCATTTGTACATGATATTTATTATCAGACCAAATCCCCGAGATTTAAGATCACTATATTTCTAAACGGCACTAGGGAGCCGGTCGGCCGAGCGGACAGCACGCTGGACTTGTGGATCCTTTGGTCCTGGGTTGGATCCCAGGCACCGGCGAGAAACATTGTGTTTCCTTTCACCCTAGCCCCTGTTACCTAGCAGTAAAATAGGTACTCTGGAGTTAAGTCAGCTGTTACTGGCTGCTTCCTGTGGGGTGGAAGGCCTGGTCGAGGACCGGGCCACGGGGACACTTAAAAAGTTCCAAATCATCTCAAAATAACCTCAAGATAGTGTAGTAAAATCAAGCATAGACATTTACCGAGCTCTATTTCCTTTCCTCTGCCTTAGATCATCAAACATAAATATTTCTGATCAAATCCTTCTCCAGCCTAACGCTTTATCATAGTAGAAACACCTAATCGCACCTCCGTGTAATTATCGTGGTTGTCACTCACCTCCCGCCGTCCTCCTTATCTTCCCCTCTAACCCCTCCCTGCCACATCTCACCCCTTCCCCCTTCTGCATCCAAGATTCATAAATTTAAAATGTAAGCTATTAAGTTGCAATTTCTTTCCCCGTTCATTGCATATTCTTGTCAGATCAGTACTTAAGTTCAGATCAGTACTTAATCTTACATATTCTCTACTTCTTTACATAAGACTTAAACAACATTTACCATGTATCCTATCATATTTTAGCATTACTCATATGTACATATACCAAACTCCTTCCTTCCATTACAAGTCCCCACATGTTCTCCACACCGCTCACTACGCTTTATAATTTACATGTTATAGCATGTTTTCCGCACATTTCCGCACTTACAATCTTCTCTAAATCCTTTCCACGTCCCCACAATGTTTCCCCAACTAACTTGCACCCTTTCATTAAAATTTTACTCCATTCATCCATTACATGTTCTTACCCGTTCCATTACATTCTCTTACACGTTCTCTGTTCTCTTTTTTGTACTAATTCTTAAACTAGTTTTTTTCATTTAGTAAGTAGATCATCCTTAACAACAACAGTAACATTACTAATTCTCAACGAGTTTCTGCAAAGTATTTAGTTGTTATTCATTTTCAAAACTACGTCAGTATAATTCTTTCTAGACATCTTCGTGCAATTAAAGATACTTGCCAGTACACTATGTCATTACTTACTGTATCATCTTAAGGCAATCTTTTCATAACTCAGCTTCGTTAAAAAATACACCTTCATTAGTCAAAGGTAACTTTTCAAGTCATTGTAATCAATATTTCCATTACACTTACTACAACATCTCATTATTCAGTGGCAATCAGCTTTTTAAGTATTCATACTTGTTTTAGTCCCCAATGTAATAAGCAAATTATTCTATTAAGGATAAAGAAATCTTATTTAGAAGAAACATCAAGTTTATTACAACATTTAACATATACAGTTAATCATAGTAGTTATGCAATTATTCAAGATATCCTAAACATATACAGGTATTCAACAAATCATATACAGGTATTTAAGAAATCGTAAACATATTCTTACTACAGTCTTATATAGAAATAAACATTTAGCTATTCAACAAGCAATTGGATTTATTATATATGAAATATTTTCTCTACAAATTGGACAGCATTTCAGAGATAAATACATCCACTGCACGTCACCATATGTTTACACGGTAGTGAGCGCCGCTCAGCTCCTTATTGTCCAAATTGCGATGTCCCTCTTACCGTCGTGCATATCCTTGTTGAATGTCCTGATTTCCAGGACAAGCGTGTGTCTTGCTTTCCGACCGTCCCTCGGAGTCACTTGTCCCTCGATAGAATTCTTGGTGAATCGGATAATTTCGATATCGTTCCCCTTATGCGTTTCTGTTCTCGTATTGGCATCCTTGGTGATATTTAGCGCCCTGATTATTCTGCTCATTTGATGGTGCTACATAGCCTTTCCGGTTTGGTTCCTTCTTTTTGATAATTACTTACTTCCCTAATATGATTGTGTCTGTTTGAGAACGATTACTTTTGGCATTAGTTATTAATCATATTAACTTAATCGTTCACCATTCCCTTGTAGAGGTGGATGGAGGGAAGGGGGGAGTTAGAGAGGAGCGCTGGAGTTCTAGTCAGTAGCTGGTGGGTGGTTGATCAAGTAACATCTAAGATAAGTTTTGTAGTGTTTTCTTTTGTTTCATTAGTAGGTGATAATTTTATTTGTGCATACTGTTAAAGTCATTTTTTACCCAATATAAATATGTTGTGATATTATGTTTCAAGTAATAAGTGATTTTAGATATATACATATTCTTATATAGATATACATGTATTTTTACTTATCCTGTTCTTTTATTTTAATTCAAGTTGTGTCTACTAGGGGCATCCTGGTTTATTAACCATATGTGCAGTGGCCTTACCCTAGATATAATCCATTGCTAAACTACGATAGGTAACAGATGCTTCCCCAGTAGGAGTGGGTTGTGCATTATTACAAGTAGTAGATGGTCAGGATAAAGTAGTATATTTGCTAGCAAGAAATTATCTCCTGCAGAACAGAATTATTCTCAGTTAGATAAAGAAGCCTTAGCTTTGGTATATGCTGTAAAAAACTGAAATATTTTCTGTTTGGTAGGAAAATTCTTGCTAGAACAGACCAAAAACCCCTGCTAGGATTGTTTGGCACAAGTAAACAACTTTCAGTTAATGCCGATACAAGAATTCAAAGATGAGTTTATGCCAGGCAAGGATAATGTAGTAGCTGATGCATTAAGTAGATTGCCTGTGACAGAAGAATTCAATTCCAATATTCCAGTGGAGTATGTTAGCCTGGTGGAATCTGTCTTTTGAGGATATTTCATTCCAGACCATTAGGAAGGTAACTAGTAGAGATTCCAAATTAAATCTGTTGATGAAGTATGCCAAATATGGTTGGAATGATAATTTACTATTGTCAGAGTATGCTGCAGTAAAGGCTGACCTTAGTATTCTCAAGGATGTACTCTTGTATAGGAATAGAGTGGTGGTGCCTGGGGTACTAAGATGTAAGATTTTGGGACAGCTGCATGTAGGCCATAAAGGCATAAATGCTGTGAATGCAAAAGTTAAAAGTTGGGTTTGGAGGCCAAAAATAGACCAGGATACTGCTGAGGTAAAAAAAATTGTCATATTTGCTTTAAGAATTATCAGAAACCATAGGCCCCAGTACTTTCTTGGCCATGCACTGGGAAACCCTGTTCTAGACTCCATATAGCTTATGCTGGACCTATGGATAACAAATATTACCTGGTGGTAGTGGTGGATTCATACACAAAATTTCTGGATGTTGATGTGTGTAATTCCACCACATCATTTGTAACTTGTGAACTGCTAAGGAAAACATTTTGTAATTTTGGATTATCAGACATGGTTGTGTCAGACAATGCTCCTTATTTGGTTTCTGTGGAAATGGAGGATTTTTTTTAGAAAAAATGGTATTAAACACGTAATACCTACCCCTGCATAATCTTTCTTCAAATGGTCAGGAAGAGAGAGCAGTGAGATCCTTGAAAGAAGTGTTAAAGTGGTTTATGAAAGGTACTGTTAATACAAGGCTTTGTAGATTTTTATATAATCAAAGGAAAACTGTTCATTCTACTACTGGTAAATCTCCTTCTGAATTACTGTTTAATAGGCACTTTAAAGTGCACATGAAGGATGCAGTATATGTAAGGAATTTTGGAATTGGGAAGTCTTGGGTAGAAGGAAAAATTAGGGAAGTCTTGGGATGCAGAAATTTCACCGTGCAAGTGCAGAGCTTGGGGAACATTAATTGGAAAAGGCATGCAGATCAACTCATGCCAAGGTTCACGGGGAATTTTGAAGACCTTTCAGGTGGGGGTGGGGCAACTAGTGATACTCATCCTAATAATGAAGAGGTAGCAGCACTTGCTACCTAATAATGAAGATCTAGCAGCAGCAGAGGAGACAGGGAAGCAGAGCAAGGGGAAACAGAAGGTAATAGGGATACAGTTAACCTTATGGACTCTGCAGTAAGTAATTCAGAAGAATGTTTCCCAGAAGTAACAGGTTTGAATCCCCAAGTTGAGAAAATCAGGAAATCATACGACCGCCTGATAGACTTAACCTGTAGGGGGTAGAGTTTAGTTAAAGGGGGAGGAATGTTAGGATTAAGTACTACAGATGTTAAGTGTAGCATGTTTTCAGCATGTGCTTTTTTGTTTATAATCTTGTAAATAGTAAGTTATGTACCGTATACCCATTGTTGTTGTTGTTGTGGGTTGTTGACAATAAACCATGTGGACGAAGATTGTTTCTCTTCCGCCTTAAATGTAATAGGGCTCAATACATAACGTTTAGCGTCAAAGGCAAACAATCCTCGTTTTGCAGTTAGACAGGTACACATACGCCCTTTAACATTCCAAATTGATCTGGACAGGAACTGTTACATGAGATTATAATCCAAACCATTTTGAAAGCAGAATGTGTGAGTTTAGATTGATGATATGTAGGAATACCTTTACAACGACAGATCTGAGCCTGATCTTGAGTGAGGATGGAATACATTTTAGGTTTTAGCGCAATGAGTTCCTTGATGATTTTAGCTCCAACTTCTGATTTCAGCAAACCCAGTTGTTCTTTACGAGATTCATCAAAATAGGGGTTATCTGGAGGGAAATTACTGAAATCTACATGTTGGCATAAAGGAAGTTTATTCAATTCTTCAAAAGCACTGAGACAGGTCAATTCGATCAGACAAGAATCTGTGTCTGTATACAACAATCTAGCTTTGTCTCCATAATGACCTTTGACGGTATTATACCAAAAATCATACGGGATCCTTTTAGCTATTTACAGGATATAGAACCCCTGGTATATCGGTGTATTGGCTTTAAGGGATTCTTTCTTGACAGTGAAAGTGACTCTGTCTTCACTCACCAAAATGCAACGTTTGAAGAAAGTGTTGTGTGCATATTTCGGAAACTCTCCTCGAGGCATAACTAAATAGTGCTTATCACAAAATTTGTTCACATCAGTTAAGCTCTTACCATATATAGCGTTACTGACCAGCTTGAAAGCTTCGCACTTAATGGTGCAAGGTGTATTTGTACGCTCTCGGATGTTTGTTTCGAAAAAATCCTTGAGGTACCTGCCTTGACTGAATTCATAAACTGTATTTATCCTAGAAATTTCCAATCCTAGTTTCATGAGCATCTATAACAAATCTAAACTCACCAAGTAATCTTTTTGGGACAGATGGAAGGCAATCAATTTACTATTTTTCTAAGAAAGTTTCCTGCCTTCAGTATTTAATATGTGTTTGCTGTAATCAGAAAACAGATCAGTAGAAATATTAGTATGTGAAAGGGTTAAGAGTAAATCATCAGTGTATCGGGCCACCTCAAGTTTGACATGCTTAGTATCACACATGACCCAATAACCCTTATCCCATCACAAGCAATATTCTCCAATCCTTGTTGGAGCCAATCATCGCGTTTAGCAGCAGATAATTTCCGAATGCCACCTTTTGGAAGCATTTTTGTCAATGCGGGTGGCGTATAGACCATTTAAATCTAGATACAAAATATATTTATCATTGCTAGAGGGGACAGCACCTGTAAGTACATTCTCTACACTAGTGTGTTGTCTGACCACCGAGGTAAATTCGCCCCTTAAATTTCTGCACAATACATCATACAAATGGGGATCAGAAATAGTCAAAGACAACTTGACTTTTCAACAAGAAGGTGTCCCATGCAAAACTCGATAGCGAGGCATAATATGTAATGTCCAACTTGTACAGCTCCGACATTGTCTTACGCCATACAGTAAAAAATGACACAAAAGTCCAGTATCCACTTTCAAATAGACCTTTAAGTAATCCCCCAATAGATTTGCATTCTGCCACTCTAAAAGACTTTTTTAACATGGTCATAATCTTTTTGACTTACGGCCTCGTGCTTTAAACTGTTATATTATGCTTCAGGAGGAGGACGAGTAGGTTCCTTCAATTTATCCAAAGATGATATGTAGTCATAACAGAAAATCTGCTTGCCTGTCTTTAATAAATGGTGGGCAGCTACAGGGACGTCATCTAGCATAACAGAGGGGTATTTTATTTGGTAGGATTACTGCTATTGATATGTTCCTTGGCTAGTTTGTCCAACCCACCATTCAATAAAGACAAACTATCCGAAAACCTAAGTTTACCAATATCCACTTTCATGAACTTGAAACCATCTTTGGATGTAATATCAATCTTACGGTTAGGTAGGTTAGACAATTCATTAAAAATTACCACGAGATCATAAGCTTCATTGTGTGAGAATGTATACAAATATTTATAGGAATTCCTGCATAATATGTTGCACCTACAGCAATAAGCACATACATCTTCGTTTATGGTGAAGAAAAAGAAATAAATAACTGTAGAATGAGTTACACTTATTATAAAATTTACACAACGTTTCGAACATACACGGTTCATTCTCAAGGGATAATAAAATACAAGGGGTGTTAGATTTATACCAGTAAGGGGTCAGGTGAAGACACGCCTATACAAATGGGACAAGAATAAAGAAAAAGGTAAGGCGTAAAATGGACTTGAGAATGGTCCAGGACGGACCGGAACATCGTCGTCCCTTCACTTTCTAGTGTGTGGATTGGTCAACATATTTCAGCCACGTTATTGTGACTCCTCGTCTGCAAATGCGTAAAAGAAAAAAAAAAGCGAAAATAGGGGACGAAGCACATTCAAAGATTAATCATGTGTAGTAGGCCTAGTATGTTGAGCAGTGTCTTCTATGTTGGCATCTTCATTTTTCCGGTCTTGTTCTTACTCTCATGGTAGGTAGAATGAATAGTTCCATAATGTGGGTATTGTGGTAGGTTGTTCTATTTTTATATGGTTTACTTCAAGAGTTTGTAATCTTCTTACAGGATGGATTTTGTCTATTATGCAAGTGTTTTTATTCAACATTTCTCTTGTTAGGGTGATGTCATGGGCTTGTCTCATGTGATTTTGGGGGGCACCGGATTGAAGATGACATGTCAAACGCCTCGTCAGCTTGGTTGACGTTACACCTATGTACTTAGATTAAAGGCTACATCGTTTGTGGGGGCAAGTGTACATATATACCACGCTTGACTGCTGTAAAGGGTTCTCCGTCGGCTTCGGGCTGTATATCCTTACATACAGCCCTATCTAGCTTCTCTCCTTCCATCACAAGAGCTAGCAAAAACTCAAACCAAATAGGGCAATTTACTATATTTACTGAAGAAGCTAATTCATTACCCCAAATATATTATATATCCTAACATACACATCCACACCTAACCTTACCTAGCACATCCAAAGCTAGATTTGATTAAAGTTGACAAAATTATGCTGTCCCACCTAAATTGAACCTAATTTAAGACAATTTCCACCAAATTTAACCACATTTTCGTATCATAG
>WNGS01163537.1:36881-57905 GCA_020271785.1 Procambarus virginalis
TCACAACCAAAGCCCATTTTATCCAGTTTCACCTATTCCATTTAAATTTAATGTATATTTCCAATCTCCAACATCCAAGTCTTGGCACAACAAACCCCATTCCAAAGACCATTTCATAAAGTAGTGCCGTGTCCATCTAGCTATTTTAAATATCCAGATGTGTTTTTCTACATCAATCCTACCAAACCAGACTTAACCTAAATTAGCCTAACACAACATTAGCTAAATTCATCAAATTATCCCAATTTGAGTCAATTCCATTAAATCTATCCTAATTATATCAAATCATAACCCCCCCCCCAAAAAAAAAATTCTACTAGATGTACCTAAACACATCACATCCAGAGCATGAGTTAACTGTGAGAGCTGTTAATGTCTACTTCCAACTTCCACTTCGCCCTGGATTACAGCTGATTTTGCTAATGTATTATATTAGAAGTGTGTTGTTACTAGGTATTTTCCTCACATTACCACAACTCAACCACCTTGCCTTAACCTCTGATACGACATATACTTAGAAAAGTGTCGATTTCGTATCTATACCTAAATGTCTGTGCCTAACCTGCTGGGGTCTTTGTTTGAATATTTCAACTCATTGTTTAAGAAAAAGGGTGTGTTTGGGTATAAACTCAAATTTCATGTACGCTAACCATACACTGCATGGATCTTCGTTGAATATTATTCCATATTCATAGAAAAGTGATGTTTTTTGGATATGAACCTAACTGACCCCTGCCAACAAACTTTGATTTATGTTCAATAGTGTAACTATATTGGGTAGGAAAGTGTTTTTACACATCACACTCAGCTACCTTGCACCTAACCTCCTTTTACCATAACGTCGACTGAATCGTTTTTTAGGGGGGAAAGTGTTGTTTGTGCCTCAACCCAACCGCCCTGGACCTAACCTCTGATACAGATCTTGGTCCAAAAATTGTCTCTATTCTTACTCATGTTTGTTTTCGTTTTTACATCAAAACAACCAACCCATCCCATCCCTAACCTTAATCTATCTTATATACCTGGATCTGAACTCCCACTTTTACATCATATTTTTTTCAGAATGGGATATGATTCACTATATCAATACAGTTATCATAACCCAATTTCCTTAACCTAACCCATAACAAAGTGGGTACAGTCCCCTCTTACCTCGAAATTATACTATATTTTTTAGGGTAGGAATATATTTTCACATATTATCCTAACATATTCATATTACCCCAAATATACCCCTAATACCCTAAATAGTATGGCCCAGGATGCAACCCCCACAACAAGCTGCTAACTCTTGAAGTACGCTACTTACTGCGAGGTGAAAAGATACATTAGGGAAAGGAAAATTTGCCCAACCAACTTTCTGTCCCACTGGGATTCTAATGGAATTCTAGATTGTGCGTCTTGAACGAACCCATCAGTACAACTAAAGGGACCGAGAACACTAATCATATTGATGCCATCCTCATCCTTTATATGTATCATCCTCTGTAGGTTTCCTACCTTGTGCTTCAAACTCTCCCTCTCTTGTACTACCCACTTCCCCAATATTAGTAACTTAAGACTTATATCATTACCAGTGTATCACCTCTGTCAATTTATTTTGTAGTTATTTGTCGATATAAAACCCTGCTGCAATTTGTAGCCAATAATAATAATAATGTATTCACAAGAAGGTACATTGGGTTTATGAGAGTTACATACATTATATAACATTACATTCTTGTAAAGCCATTAGTACGCATAGTGTTTCAGGCAGGACCTTAATTAACATATATATTAAGTAGTAATATTCTAGCAAAAATTTATAAAATACTGAAGTAGTAACATGTATGTAATAGTAGGGAAAGAGCAGTGCCAAATCTTCTTGAAGAGATTATACGTAACAGCTCCCCCCCCCCCCCAAAGCCTGCTTTGTCGGGTTAAGTACTTCAGCTAGACTGGCTAGAGAGAGGCTAGAGGTAGCTGTCTCTACTGCGTAGACTCTGGAGAGGGCGTCGGCTATGATGTTGTCGGAGCCCTTGATGTAGAAGATATCCAGGTTAAAATTCTGCAGGTAAATTCCCAGCGTAGAAGACGTTGAGTGCTGAATTGGGCCTGTTGCAGGAACCGCAGAAGATTGTGGTCTGAGTAGATGGTAATAGACCTATTACCCTGTAGGTAAGGTTCAAAATGTTGCAGGTTCAGGACGATGGAAAGGAGTTCCTTTTTCAATGTGGTGCTGTAGTTCTTCATGTAAGGCTTAAACTTGTAGCTGTAGTAGCCACAGGAAAAAACTCTTCGCCATGTAGGACGCCCCCGATGCTGGTGCCACTTGCGTCGACATTGATGATGGAGGGCTTCATAATATCTGAGAGGCGAGAATGGGATCAGAACATAGCAGAGATTAACTTCTTCAAAGGCAACGGTCTGTTTAATGGTCCAATGATACCGTTACTTGGGACTGGGTCAGATTAATCAATTGGTATCGCTACCATACTAAAATTTTCACAAACCTACGGTAGTAAGATGCAAGGCCAATGAAGCGCAGGAGCTGCTTCCTGGTTGTATGTTATGGGGTACTGCTGAATGGCTTGAGTGTGAATGGTTAAAGGAGCTATGCTGCCACTCTCTATCACATGATATGACCATAGTAACGCACTTTACTTTATAGGGGTCAGAGTAGGAGGCAAAACTAAAATTGTTGTTCAATGTCAACCATTATTTTTTTGACTAGTTTGTATATAAAAAGGGCTTGCAATTGTTTCTAAGTTTCAGTACTGTAGCGTAAATAGTAAGGGAGATTTTTTTTTTTTATTTTTTTACTTTTTGTTCAACATTTATGCACATTTTTCAAACAAAAATAATACATCACACACCTTTTCAGATATAATCATTTTATGACACTTTCCTGACACTTGCCATATAATAAATGATCTCAAATAGGGGATTTTTCATAACGTCTTTAGTTTTCCTAATACAAAATAGTCTAAGTCTCCCCCACCCAAAAAAAAAAATTATGCAAATATTTCATGTTTATGCTATTAGAAAATCAATAAATGAACTCCGGATAAAACGCTTATTGAGACTTTAGAGACTAATCTTTACATATTAAGTGTAAGTTTCATGTAATTGAATAAAAATGGAACAACCTGTGACGTCGTTTATATTACTTGACAAATAAATAATTAAAATATACAGCTCTAAGGTGCTTGCCCTTCTGTAGCTGAGGTTGACATCACCAATTTCAATCAAAATGGGCAACCCTTACAGATAGGCATTACGTGCAGTCAGGTGTGTATAAGTTTCATGCAAAACGCCCTATAAATAAAAGAGAGTGATTAAAAAAAAATTAAAATAAAATGCCTTTTTCTTTTTTTTAACTTACTTTTTTTTTTTTAATAAATTCTAATATAGAATTGTTTTAATATATGCTATTGTGATAGCTGAGTGTCTTAGACATGATTCCAGTTGACATTTTTGTTTGATAATCGTTTTTAACCATTCCTGGAATTTTTTACCCAACTTCAATTTTTTTTCCTCCTTTCCTAATTTATGCTATGATGCTGAGACTTGGACCAGATGTAACTCTTTTCCAATACAACTAGCCAAAAAGAGTTTGATTGAAATCGAACGAGTTTACATTTATTTCATTTTTGGGCAAATTTTGACACTTAAACCCCCTTTAGCAAAGGTGGACTTACCCAAGTTGATGGTAAGGCCAACTGTCAGGAGCCTGGAGAACAATCGTTGCCATCTGGAGCCGATGTTCCTTCCAGGTGTCAGTTGCCACAACGATGTCAGCCAAGTAGGCGTAGGTGTGATTTAGGCCATGGATGACGCGGTTAACAGCTCGCTGGAAAGGTGGCCGGGGCGTTTATAATAGTCTAAAAGCGAAGGCGTTCATATCTGTACAGGACAAAAGGAGTGGTGAAGGCAAATATTTCCTTAGCCTCCTTTCGTCAGGCTTATTTGGTGATAGCCTTTTAACAAATCAATTTGGGACAAATAATTAGCATTATCTACTGTGTCAAGGATATCATCTATACGAGGTAAAGGGCAAGCATCCTTGACGGTCGCAAGGTTCAGTTTCCGATAGTCGGTACACAGTCGTACATTACCGTGCGGTTTCGGCACCAAAATACAGGGTGAGTGCCCACGGGGAAACTCACAAGGGGGGGTGGCCAGCCCATGACCCAGAAGGTACTGTAATTCAGCACGCAATAACTTTCCTTTTTGTATGGGCTGATACGGTAGAAGGGGTGACGAATCGTACTCAAAATATATGTCACATTCACGTTTACACATACAATTATATTTACAGACTTAGCAGATGCTTACAAATTAATTACACACACAAACTCAAACAAACTTACACACTTTTACACACTTTACCAAACTTACACAAATACTTCACACACTTACACAAACAGAGACTTGCACATGAACCCATACTCTCTGTACATTAACTTACACACTCTTATAAACTTTCACAAATATTCAGTTTACTAACTTGCTTACACAAACAGGCACAGATTTGCACAAAAAATCATAAACTTAGTCAACACGTAAATACATTTATGTACTCTCGCAGATCATATGCACTCTTAAACAAACCAACATATTTTTCAACATTTAGACACTTTGAGAAACTCTTACACATTTACTATTTGCCGAATATTACATAAAACGCGAATCAGGCTATTTAACTATCTTAGCTTAGCCCATTCTTATTACTATTTCCCTCTGTTGTGCTTCCAGTCTCTATTGTTCTTGGTAAAGCATTGGTTGAGCATCCTTTCCTAACATAACCCAACAACCCTTACCCCCAATCAAACACACCCCCAACCTAAACTTGACTTATTTCATATTTCCTCATACTTTCAAATAATTTATAGGAATGTCTATTTAGGATATCTAGTCTTTATATACTTTCTTAATACATTTATCGATCTAAGTCTTCTCATTCATTACTCTTATGTTTAAGTCCCGAGCATAGTAGTAGTAGGCATCCGTCAGTGTCGGGAGACTATGGAGTTGAAACCCTAGTTGTCAATCCTGGTGTAGCGTCTGGTGTGACTGATGAGGCCAATCCGAGAGTGGCAGTACATCCCACACTGAGCACAAACGAAGTCTGATTCTGATCTGTCTTTCTGGCTACCGGCCTTCCGTCTCTGTCTCTTTGCCTCCGATTCCTTGGCAAGGGTCTCCTCGAACTTGGAGAGACCTCTTTCAACAGACTGCCCCCAGGCTGAACGGTCTGCAGCCAGTGTCTCCCATATAACAAGATCGACGTCCATGGCTTTCAGGTCCTCTTGCATACGTCTTTGTACTGTAGCTGGAGCTTGCCTGTTGGACGCTTTCCCTGCATCAGCTCTCCGTACAGGAGATCCTTGGGGATCCTGCCGTCGCCCATTCGCACAACATGCCCGAGCCAGTGCATTCGCCTCTGCTTCAGCATTGTGTACATGCTGGTGATTCTTGCTTTCCCCAAGACGTTGTTATTTGTCACCTTTTCCTGCCAGGTGATGTCCAAGATGTGTCGAAGGCAGCGCCTGTGGTAGGCATTCAGCTGTCTTTCCTGACGGGCGCGGAGTGTCCAAGACTCATTGCCATAAAGGAGAGTGTTCAGGACACAGGCTGTGTAAACCTGAATCATAGTATACTCAGTCAGCCTATTGTTGGCCCACACTCTCTTTGTCAGTCTGGACATGGTAGTAGATGCCTTACCGATGCGTTTGTTTAGCTCCGTATCAAGAGAGAGGGAGTCAGAGATTGTGGAGCCCAGGTACACGAAGTCGTGAACGACTTCCAGTTTGGAATCGGAGATGCCGATGTCAGGTGGAGAGTCCACTCCTTGTTCCATGACTTGTGTTTTCTTCAGGCTGATGGTGTGTCCGAAAGCCTGAGAGGCCTCGCTGAAGCTGGTCATGAGCCGTTGAAGGTCTTCGGCTGAGTGGGCAGTGACTGCTGCGTCGTCGGCAAATAGGAAGTCGCGCAGACACCTCAGCCGAACCTTCGTCTTGGTTCTCAGCCTGGCGAGGTTAAAGAGCTTTCCATACGACCTGGTTCGGAGGTAAATGCCTTCCGTGGCAGATCGGAAGGCATGCTACAGCATAACTGTGAAGAAAATCCCGAATAGGGTTGGAGCCAGTACGCAGCCCTGCTTTACTCCACATCGGATGTCAAAGGCGTCTGATGTTAGTCCATCAAAGACCACGGTGCCCCTCATGTTCTCATGGAAAGATCTGATGATGCTGAGGAACCTGGGTGGGCATCAAAATAAAACTCTTCCTCGTGAAAGGTTCGAACCTCAGACAGCCAGGAGCTCCAAGCACCTAGCATATCCATGCCCACTCCCGAGCATAGAGTCCATTTATTCAATAACCTATGTTAAGTTTTATATTTTTCACCAATTAACGCAGTAAAATTACACATCTTGTCAGTTGCATATAATTTCTGCTGGACAATTTTGTTTTATCCAATGTCTCAAATGATATGAGACATTGATTGATCGTTACTCAATGTCTCATATTCATTTGTTCATTCTCAAGGGTTATTTGTTAATAGTGTGTACCATGGGGCCTCGACTTCCGATGCTAATCCGTTCCCAGAGACGGATCGGAAGTCGAAGCGAATTTTCCCATAAGAAATAAAGGGATTTGAATTAATCCGTTCCACACCCTCCAAAATATTAACATAAAAATACATTTTATACTGAAAACAATGTTTTTTTCTAACTACAATACAGTACCAAAACTTCACTTACCTTTATGGAGGGATCTTGATGGCATATGGAAGATGGTGATGAGGGGGAGGAGGAGAGTTGTTACTGTTTGGAAGGGGAGTCCCCTTCCATTATCACATCAGGCAGTGATATTTTCTCTGGGGTACTCTTTCTCCTACGTTTTGCCTGAATACCACCAGGATCTGGTTGTGGTTCAGTGCTTGTTTGTCTCACTACAAATTTGTCAAGAGACATTTGTTTTTCCCTTCTTTTTAACGCTAGTCGGTAATGATTCTTACATGGGATCTCATATGTTGAGCCTTACCACTGAATTTCTTGGGACTCATGGCACGATAGATAATAATTACTTTAATGTTCAAAATGCAAAAAAATCACCACAAAAGCGAAATATCTTATAGGCGCGATTGTCACTAAGCGAGCAGCTGTAGCAAACTGAGGCAGGACGGCCGCGTGACCGGGAACCACGCGCTCAGTCGACCCGAACGTGTACCAACGAATATCGGATGTTGAGTCGCATTTTTCGATGAAATTTATATCGTAACTCGAAATTATCGTAAGTAGGGACAATTGTATGTCGAGGTGCCACTGTATTTGTTTATTTGAAGGGTTAATTACTCAAATGGGTGTTTATACATTTCAAAGGTTTAATTGCTCAAATAGGTGTTTATACATTTCAAGGGGTATTTATTAAAGATGGGATATTTAAGCATTTCAAAGTAAGTAATATATAGGTGTTTTGTTTATTTCAAGGGTTAATTGCTCAAATGAGTGTTTATGCATTTCAAGGGGTAATTCATATATAAACTCTCTGTTAAATATGGATTTAACTTAAATAAATATTTAAAACATTAAATATGGATGTTAACTTTAAGAACAGTGCTTGTTGGAAATTATCCAACACTTATATATCATTTTTGTATAATAATACATCCTTATTGTATTAACCACAGTAATTACTAATTTTACTAATTCGTAGACTTAATCCATTTAATGTTTCTATTGCGACACAGAATTTTACCAAATCCTTCCTACAGTCTCCATGACGCCGGGAGGCAGCAGAAAGTTGAAACAAGAAATCTCTCCCATTTAGTTGAATCTAAAGAGAGTCCAGTTAATTATTTTCCACTACTAAGGATAATCGTTTATTTAGTTGTTTTATTAATACAATTTATTACTGCTTACTGAACTCGCTTATTTAGGTGAATTAACAACTACAGTGGAAAATATTGCAATGTAAAATAATTTTATATAATAATCCTCTCGTTCATTTTACGCAGTCTTAATAAGCTGACTCGTGTTATGCAAATATATATTGCATATTAATACATTTATCTGTGATATCAGTACTTGTCACGATTCCTTGCTTCCCTAATTATTTATAAGTAAATAGAATACTTTATGATCGAGAATACTTTGGAGCGTTCTGCGCATGCATATCGCAGTCAGGGAGGAAGGAGATGGCCAGGGAGGAAGGAGATGGCCAGGGAGGAAGGAGATGGCCAGGGAGGAAGGAGATGGCCAGGGAGGAAGGAGACGATTCCTACTAGCAACGCCATATTAGCAGCGTGTTAGCAGCGTGCAAGAGAGAGGTGCCGTGGCAAGGAACTTGCTTAGTGTCATTTTATTCACTCCTGCAACCACGAGAGCGGTGCCACATTCTTTTGGCACATAACGGCAGTGTCCTGAAACTAATTAACACTCCAGCCCGTAGTTGACGTCTTAGCAACGGCAGTTCAGGACGGAGGATTGGAGTCGTTCCCTCGACCAACGGACACTTGGCCCGGCAACTATTAATTACCTTTTATTTAACACTGTGATCACATGTTAATATTTAAGCTAGTTGTCGTTAGGCCATTTATTTACAACAAAAATCCAGTACGTTTACTCTGTAGCCATATTCCGTAATTTATATAGGAATTTATAGTCATTCATGTCTATATAAGAATTCTAGAGTGTCAGATATATCGTTTAAATCATATAAGGAAGAATTCCGTATTATTAGATATAATTTTTATTATTTACGTAGAAGATTTCTACATTGTAATTGCCTTACAGCTACCGAGTCCACATCAACCGATGAATTAGGCTACTCCACCTTCACGTGTAACAATTTGCTAGATGCAACACGTCGTCAGTGGTGTTCCAACCGATTTCACAACTCTTAATTTACAGCTACGCTGTAACCTCTTTTGTAGAGACATAATAACTTAGCTACCTTAATGGTCTCCTAATGAGGTCAATACTACTAACCCATTGATTGGTTATATATTTTACCATATTACTGTAGTATCTTGAGGTACCTTTGACTCTAATTATTATTATATAATCCATTTATTTTTATTTAAATTTAGTTACTTCAGTGAAGAACCAGCACTGAAATCATGCTTGGGATATATTAATCTTTTGGCATGTAACCCCCCATTCTGGGTGAGCGAATTTGACTCATAATATACAGTCCCTTTAATATTCAATGTATTACTAATTAGGAACATCCATATGACACTAGTTCATGGAATTAATATCAAACCACTTGCTCTACCTAGGTTTTCCACTTTTTCACAAAAGGTGGTGGTCCTTCGTAGCTCTCGAAACAGTATCAATTTAAATGATTTACATGAGTCAAGTTTTCCCACAGCGCTAAAGTTCTTGCAGAAGCGAAGTTAATATGAAGCTAGGCTTAAGAAACGTATAAGTTGTTCATGTGATATAGGCTGTGGATATTGTTGGATGGCTTAAATGTTAACTTCTAAAGGTGTTATACTTCTACTGCCTATGATATGATCAGGATAACGCACTTTACCTTTGGCAAGGTGGACATGCCATATTTAATGGTGAGGCCAGCCTGGAGTACTTTGTAGAATGGACTTGAAGCTGGTGTAGATGTTAATAAATAAAAAAATAAATATGTTTATTCAGGTAAGGTACATACATACAAGGGATGTTACATTAATGGATCGATTTATACATTGAGCTAGTACATACAATGCCTAAAGCCACTATCACGCAATGCGTTTCGGGCATGTTCTTCCCAGTTGTTTGTTGCTACAACGATGTCATCCAGGTAGGCGTAGGTATCGTCAAGGTCTTGGATGACGATGTTGACAGCACACTGGGAGGTGGCTGGGGCATTGCAGAGTCTCTGCAGGCATTGCAGTAAGGCCCTGAAAATTTACTCTGGAAGAAAAGAACATGGGATATGAAAGTATTCCAGGACGAATTCTCCTACATTGAATTTTCTGACTTTAGTATTCTTATCAATGTGTGTGCTTTTATCTTACATTGAGAATTCACTTAATTAGCACTGGCAGATTTATGCACTTGTTCAAGAGCGTGTCTCACGTTTTTAAGAAACTGAGACACATTAAGAGCTTCACTGAAGGTGTTTGACGTTAAAGAATCTTTTATTAAAGGTTTGAGGGGACCACGGTACTTACGACTGTAGAGCATCTCATAAGGAGATACTCATAGGGACTCAGTAGGAAAACTTTTCAAAATGAGCATGTTAAGGTCTAATTGCTTTTCCCAATCTTTCTCTGTATCAGCACAAAATTTTCGTAAAGGTGACTTGAGGGTTTGATGGCTACGTTCTAGAGATCAGACGTTCTTGAGATCTCTGTGAAGCAGGATGATATGAGCCAGACAAGACTTGTGTAATGTTAAACTCCTGAAGAGTTTTCTTAAATAACTCACTGGTGAAGTTTGTACCACAGTCAATTTGGTTCTCCTTTGGAAATCCATACTGAGTGGAGATCTTCAACAGATGCTTGACAACTGTAGCAGCCGTGATGTTCTTGATGGGAATTGCTATAGGGAACCTGGTGGTTGGACACATAATGGTGATGTTGAACACATAATGGCTTGCCGGATCTAGTAGAGGGCCCCACACAGTCGATGAATAGCTTTGAGAAAGGCTCTGAAGGCAAAGGAATAGGAATTAATGGTGCCTTAGGAATGGGAGCATTAGGTTTACCTGCAATTTGACATGTATGGCAAGGATTAACAAAATTTTTAAATCTCGTGCCATGCCTGACCAAAAGTAGTCCTGGAGAAGAGCATGGTAGTGTTCGTTGAAGCCGTAATGAGACACTGGCCTATGAGCTAACATTTGTATCTTGGTTTTTAAGGATGTGGGAATTTCCAACTGATGTACACTAGCCCAGTGATCCTCTGCCTTAAGTTTACTGGGGTCTGAATCGACGGTACAATAACTAATTATCGTGGATATAGAATCCAGGGATGGAATCTGTCTTAATCTGAGCCTGGAAAAAGCTGGTGGCTCTCAATCTTGTGGTTAATTAAGCGGCTTGAGCACGAGTAGTCACTAGGACAGGCCGGGAGATGTCTTCTGTTTCTTCTGTCACCGGTACCTCTTCCTCTGCGGCATACGTCATCGCAGGTGTTATGAGCCCATGTAGCCTGGGCGGAACGAGTCTAACCAGTAAGAGATATTCTGCTTTCCGGACCAGAAATTAAGAGGTCAGAGGAAGAAAAACTATAATAAACGTCAGTGAATAATCTAAGAATACAAGCAGAGGATGAGCGTCTCATAAAATTTACATGGGGATGAGATGTCGATACTTTGGTGACGTGACACAATGCTAGCAGGACGTCACACTCACTATTTGTGCTTGCGGGGGTTGAGCTTTGTCTCTTTGGTCCCGCCTCTCAACTGTCAATCAACTGGTGTACAGAATCCTGAGCCTACTGGGCTCTATCATATCTACATTTGAAACTGTGTATGGAGTCAGCCTATATCACATCACTTCCTAGTGCATTCCATTTATTAACTACTCTAACACTGAAAAAATTCTTTCTAACGTCTCTGTGGCTCATCTGGGTACTAAGTTTCCACCTGTGTCCCCTTGTTCGTGTCCCACCCGTGCTGAAGAGTTTGTCTTTGTCCACCCTGTCAATTCCCCTGAGAATTTTGTAGGAGGTTATCATGTCTCCCCTTACTCTTCTATTTTCCAGGGACGTGAGGTTCAGCTCCTTTACCCTTTCCTCGTAGCTCATTCCTCTCAGTTTCGGGACGAGCCTGGTGGCATACCGCTGAATCTTCTCTAACTTTGTCTTGTGTTTAACTAGGTATGGACTCCAAGCTGGCGCTGCATATTACAAGATTGGTCTGACATAAGTGGTATACAAGGGTCCTGAACGATTCCTTACACAAGTTTCTAAAGGCAATTCTTATGTTGGCCAGTCTAGCATATGCCGCTGATGATATCTTTTGATGTGAGCCTCTGGGGACAGGTTTGGGTGATATCAACCCCCAGATCTTTCTGTTTGACTCTTGCAGGATTTCACCTTCCAGGTGGTACCTTGTGTTCAGCCTCCTGCTCCCTTCGCCTAATTTCATTACTTTACACTTTCCTGAGTTGAATTTTAGCAGCCATTTTCTAGACCATTTCTCCAGTTTGTCCAGGTCATCCTGTAGTCTCTGTCTATCTTCATCTGTCTTGATTCTTCTCATAATTTTTGCATCATCAGCAAAGATTGAGAGGAATGAGTCTATACCCTCCGGAAGGTCGTTTACATATATTAGAAACAGGATGGGTCCAAGTACTGAGCCCTGTGGGACTCCACTGGTGACATCTGATGGAGGTGACATCTCCACTCTGATGTCTCCCCCTCACCGATACTCGCTGTTTCCTGTGGTTTAAGTACTCCATTATCCACTGCAGCACCTTCCCTTTTACTCCTGCCTGTTGCTCCAACTTTTTAAATAGCTTTTTATGGGGTAATGTGTTAAAGGCTTTCTGCCAGTCCAGGAAAATGCAGTCGGCCCACCCTTCCCTTTCCTGCCTAATTTTTGTTGCGTGGTCATTGTGAGATTTTTTTCTTCTTCGACAATTATCAAAAGAATTAATTCCTATTGATGTTACGTTACTCGTAACTACCTCGCAAGAGAGGCAGACCTTAAACAGCAAGAACTGCCAGTGTCAGATATTTAATCTTAAAGCCTAAGATCATAGGACCGCGGGAGCAAACCGCCAGGCGAAACCACATGGGTAACACCTGTCACTTAGGTCCCTGGCTCCTCCTAGTTGACAACTAATAAAGGATAGCCGACGGATTCTCACTTCGTATTTATAGAAGTGTGGTGCTGTGCAATGGACTCGAGCTTTAGATACAGACTTGATATGAACATAAGCAGGCAAAGCGTTGCAGAACATGAAATGTGGGGCAGTAATATTGGAAGGTTTGACGTAAACGACCGTTTTCTACAACAAACAATTTATTCACAAAAAATAAACTAAAACTACTACAAAGATAATTACGTTACTTTACTGTCACTCCAGTGGCACATTCAAGAACAGCTAATCAACAGCCTGATGGACCCACGGTAACCTTATCCCGTCGTCGCTGACTGACTAATGACACAACTGAACAAAGTGGTGCCCACTGGTGACGCAAGCTTGCAATCAATATTGTCACGGCTTCACGGTGACCCAATACTCTAATCACAAAACTTGACTGGCGCTCGCTGCTCTCAACGAGGTACCAAGTAACAAGGCGGTTAATCCAAGAATGATAACCCCTTATAAAAATCTTACGTTAACACTTGTCTCTCAGGACAATCAACAAAAAAAGTTACTCTAATTGAATTTAAACAATTACGTTAACACACACCTGTCTCAACGACACTTAAATGGCAGCAATAACTCGTAAATCAATTAATTACATCAACTTGAAAGTCAAGCATTCGGTGAGTAATTCTCAATTAATTACTCAGTGCAACAGCCTATTAATTCAGACGAGTATTGATAAAGCCTATTGTCTCTCAACTGACAGTTCACTTCCGGTTTTACGACAAGATTACCTTAACGAGGGTAGACTACTGTACCACACACAAGGTTACACGACACTCCGTGTAAACGACAACAACAACACCTGGTGAATTCACTAAGTGGCGGTTACTAATTCTCCTTAATTAGCTACGAGTGCTTAATCCCTCTGTCCGCAAACAGATCTGATCAGTCCAACGAATTACCGCAGCTTAATTACATGGCAATTGACTCCGATCATAACAGACCGATCAACCCCTTACGTTAATCAATCAATTAACGACAGCTCGTTAAATCGTTAACACTACGTTAGTCTTCACTTGACAATTCCTCAACTGCGTGAACTTCACTGTGACTGTTGCCTTTACACGTCTCTACGTTAATCTCAACAATGTTCAACGAACAAGTGACCTGGTTAAGTAAATCGTGACCCCCGGTGACGTTAACTGTCTTTAATTCTCACGGAATCCTTCACAGTACACAACGCCTTCCACCAAGGACAACTTGTCTACGGTTTACACACGGTACAACACAGTACATCACAGTACAACACAGTACATCCTTGCCACTCACAGCAAAACTTGTAAATGACTTCCCTCAGTAAATTATCTACCAATAATTCACACTTTACCACAACACAACAGTAAAATTTATAACCAAGGGAAACCTCCCTGTTACCACTTTCACTGCTGAAAAAGGGAATCAAATTACAGCGAATTACATACACGGCACAAGAGAAAATAGATGCAAATAACTCACTTTACTCTACCGTGTCTCTAGGTGTCCTCACACACGTCAAAATCACAGTTGGGCCCATCCTCAACTTGATGACGGCAACTAGGGTAAACTCACACGTCTCCAATTCCCATTCACCTCACCAGGTGGTCACAGGGACAGAGGACAGACGGAACACTGGGGGCGAACCCAGCTTCAGAGTTTTATTACCCAAACGGAAACAGTGTACTTACATCAATCTCGCAGGCCTGCTATCTACTCTCACACACACACACGTCAACCTCACACTCCCACTGCTGCTGCTGGATGATGACGTAGGCGTCCTCACTTCCTACACGTGGTCAGGTGGAGCACAGGGTCCTAGACCACGGGGTTAGCTCCACACACAGAGACCAGGTGGCACGGACACTACGGCTTAGGCAGACCAGGGTGCGCGCACACAGATTACACAGCGGGGATGCGGTACCACGTTCTTCCATTTGACACAGTACCCCAGGATACGACGGTACATGGTGCTACACGGTACGCGAGGCCCGAGACAGAGTCCTTCACTGTCCTTTTGTAATTCCTCAGAATTTCGTATTTAAGGTTTCTCTCATAACACTGAAACCTTCTCTAGCACGTCTCACTGCAGTACCTTCAAGCACAGGTACAATCGACGGCAGATGTCACTTTCCTAGCCCGATAATTAACAGCCACACTCAGTCCAGTTGCTCTAAGATGGCGTCTCACTATCACGCGGCTTAGATGACAAAGTTCACACTGGTACGGTTCATGCACCTTCCCGATTACTGGATTCTTACGGACGGCACACGGAAATATAGCAAGATGATAGGCGTGACTTTAGTAACGTTGCAGGCGGTATTTCCTGATGCCTGGCCTAGCATGGGAAAATACGTCCTCCCATAGCAGCGTTCTAGGTAAGAATGTTTTTTTCCCGCCAAGACGGCTTCAGGCATACCACGCGGTACCCCTCAACGTCTTGACCAATCATGGTTCAGCATTCCTGAGGCCCAGGAGCCCTGGCCAATGGCGCACCTGCCTGACAACGCTACCCCCCCTCGCTTGCGAGGTGGACACGTGATAGGGGGGGTGGTCTACAGCCGTTAACCCCCCAAACCTCCCTCTCTACACTTGTACAAAAATTTCCCTGAAATCAACTCCCTCCTGTAATTTCCTTCACAGACCTGATACAGCAATCCGAATGACATCAATGGCTAGCATATGTCCCGGGCTGTCCAACGACACCCAACACGACCGTGGAAAAGTTATATTCAGAAAGTTGAATCACGGTGCACATCACTGGTGCACTATGCAATTTCGTACTTCATTCAGTGCACGGGAGAGCAGGAAAAATATGTCTCCTGACAGTCATAGAATTTTAGTAAAACTGTGAGGTACGATTTACCATCTCTGAACCCATGTTGGTGGTGCATTACAAAGTTATTGCCCTGTAGATGCTCTTCGAGCCTTTTCCTCACGATCTTCTCCATCACCTTGCATGGTATACAAGTTAGGGAAACTGGCCTGTAGTTCAGTGCCTCTTGCCTGTCACCCTTCTTGTATATTGGGACTACGTTAGCTGTCTTCCAACTTTCTGGTAGGTCTACTGTTTCCAGTGACCTGTTATACATCATAGACAGTGGCACACTTAGTGCTTCTGCACCTTCGTTTAGTATCCATGGTGAGATTCTGTCAGGCCCAATAGCCTTTGTCACATCCAGGTCCAACAGACATCTTTTGACCTCATCACCAGTGATGTCAAATTCCTCCAAGGGTGCTTGGTTTGCCTCCTCCTCATTTAGTGCAGGGGCTTCTCCTTTTTCTATTGTGAAAACCTCCTGGAATCTCGTGTTGAGTTCTTCACACACTTCCTTTTCCTTCTCTGTGTATCTGTTCTCCCCTTTTTTTCAATTTCATCACTTGTTCCTTCATTGCTGTTTTCCTCCTGATGTGGCTATGGAGCAGCTTTGGTTGGGTCTTGGCTTTACTCGCTATGTCATTTTCAAACTGTCTCTCTGCTTCCCTCCTCACTCTGAGGTACTCATTTCTGGCCCTCTGGTATCTCTCCCTGCTCTCCGGTGTTTTGTTATTTCTGTAGTTTCTCCATGTTCTTTTATTCAGTTGCTTTGCTACCTTGCATTCTTGGTTGAACCATGGATTTTTCTGTTTTTTTTTTCGTTTCTCTCCTTTTGGACTGGGATAAACCTGTTTGCAGCTTCCTGGCATTTCTGGGTGACAAAATCCATCATGTCCTGCACAGTCTTCTCTCTAATTTCTGTTTCCCCTTGGTATTCCCCTTAGGAAGTGCCTCATCTCGTCATATTTTTCTCTTCGGTAATTTAGTTTTTTCCCCTCCGATCCCATCCTTGGATAGGTTATCCCTACCTCCACCAAGTACTCAAAAGTCAGTACACTGTGGTCACTCATTCCTATGGGGGCTTCAACTTTGACATCCCTTATTTCTGACTCATTCAGGGTGAATATCAACTCGAGTCTTCCTGGTTCATCATTGCCTCTCACTCTTGTTGGTTCCCTGACATGCTGGCTCAGAAAGTTCCTTGTTGCCACTTCCAAGAGTTTAGCTCTCCATGTATCTGCACCACCATGTGGGTCGCCATTCCCCCAGTCTATCTTTCCATGATTGAAATCGCCCATGATTAAGAGTCTTGAGCTATTCCTGCAGGCAACTGATGCTGCTCTCTCTATTATATTATTGGTTGCCATGTTGTTTCTATCAAACTCCTGTCTGGGTCTTCTGTCATTTAGGGGAGGGTTGTAAATAACAGCCACTAATTATCTTAGGTCCACCCATTGTTATAGTTCCTGTTATGTAATCTCTGAATCCGTCACAGCCCGGAATTTCCATCTCATCAAAACTCCAGTCCTTCCTTATCAGCAGGGCCACTTCTCCACCTCCCCTCGCTCCCCTCTCTTTCCTTACTATATAGTAGTCCTTTGGAAACACAGCATCTGTTATGACTCATGACAATTTTGTTTCCGTTAGTCCTATTACATCTTTTTTTTCTTGTACCCTTTGTTCCAGTTCACTTGCTTTATTGGTAATCCCATCAATGTTTGAGTACATTACCTTGAAGTACACTTTTTCTATATCCATTTTCACCCTCACTCCCACAAGTGTAGGAAGTTGTTCCATGGTCATTGCTACTTGGGTAGCTCACTCCTGTGAGGTAGTTTGCCAGGGGTTCAGGTGGAGGGTGGATGGAGGACTTAGGTCTTACCAGGGCCTGCCTGGGGCAAGAAACCAGGCGCTGGGAAAGCAGGGGATACTCGGGTAAGGAGAGAGGGAGGATTTGGGTGATATGGTGGGCATTGTGCAGGGGCAAGGAAGGGTTTGTCCTGGGGTTAGGGGGGGGGCCCTATGGGTGGTGGTCTGGGTGTTGCATTCCTCTCTGGGGTTCCTGAGTAGCTGATTGGGGTTCCCCACTCCCCTCTGAGATTGCTGGGTTGGAGGCTGAGGTTCCCTGGCTCCCTTCCCTCTCCCAGCACCATTTCCTTGCATCTGCTGCCCTTACTATCTCGTCCCTAGTCATGTCCCTCTCAATAAATACCTCTTTGTAGCTCCTTGTATACCTCAGTTTGCTCTTCTTTACTAGGATGTCCTCTTTGATGACCTCGCTCTTGAATACTACCTTGATCAATCTCTTTGTGTCCCTGTTGTACTGGCCAATCCGGAAAAACTGTTCTATGACTCGTTCAGCCCCTTCCATTCCTATCTCCATTAATATCCCTGCCACTGCAGCTTTGTCTTTAGTACTTCATTCCTCCCTTGTGGAACCTCTGTTCCTTCACACCTATCAGTACTACAGCTCTTTTCCTTTCCATTAGCTGGCTTGTGCATCTAGCTGCCTCCTGTGAGGTTACTGCTTTCATTACAACTTCCTTGACTGTGCACATAGCATCTAGGCTCTTCAGCATTTCAGCAAAGGTTAGACCAGTTGTAGGGTCCCCGCCATTGCTACATCTCCTGGTACCTGGCGGTTGGTCCCCTGGGCCAGAGTCTAAGGAGGGCCTGTTTTTAGGCTTTTTATCTCCTATTGTGCTGCACTTAGTTCTATCTGCTTATTAGTTCTAAGAACTATTAGTTCTATCTAGCTTACATATAGTTTCCCTCAGATCCTTCAGTTCCCCACTGATTTCCTTCCATGCCTTAGCAATCATCTCCATGTGTGACTCGTCCTGTCCCTCTCCTCCAACTTTGTTCTGTTATCTTACCATCCCGCTTGACATGTACTCACTTAGTTGTACTCACCTAGTTGTGCTTGTGGGGGTTGAGCTCTGGCTCTTTGGTCCCACCTCTCAACCGTCAATCAACAGGTGTACAGATTCCTGAGCCTATTGGGCTCTATCATATCTACACTTGAAACTGTGTATGGAGTCAGCCTACACCACATCACTTCCTAATGTATTCCATTTGTCAACCACTCTGACGCTAAAAAAAGTTCTTTCTAATATCTCTGTGGCTCATTTGGGCGCTCAGTTTCCACCTGTGTCCCCTAGTGCGTGTGCCCCTTGTGTTAAATAGCCTGTCTTTATCTACCCTATCAGTTCCCTTGAGAATCTTGAATGTGGTGATCATGTCCCCCCCCTAACTCTTCTGTCTTCCAGCGAAGAGAGGTGTAATTCCCGTAGTCTCTCCTCGTAGCTCATACCTCTCAGCTCGGGTACTAGTCTGGTGGCAAACCTTTGAACCTTTTCCAGTATAGTCTTATGCTTGACTAGATATGGACTCCATGCTTGGGCTGCATACTCCAAGATTGGGCTGACATATGTGATATACAAAGTTTTGAATGATTTTTTACACAAGTTCTGAATGCCGTTCGTATGTTGGCCAGTCTGGCATATGCCGCTGATGTTATCCTCTTGATATGGGCTGCAGGAGACAGGTCTGGCGTGATATCAACTCCCAAGTCTTTTTCTTTCTCTGACTCCTGAAGAATTTCCTCTCCCAGATGATACCTTGTATTGGCCTCCTGCTTCCTACACCTATCTTCATTACATTACATTTGGTTGGGTTAAACTCTAACAACCATTTGTTCGACTATTCCTTCAGTTTGTCTAGGTCTTCTTGAAGCCTCAAACAGTCCTCTTCTGTCTGAATCCTTCTCATAATTTTGGCATCGTCTGCAAACATTGAGAGAAATGAATCTATTCCCTCCGGGAGATCATTTACATATATCAGAAACAAGATAGGACCGAGTACAGAGCCCTGTGGGACTCCACTGGTGACTTCACGCCAATCGGAGGTCTCACCCCTCACCGTAACTCTCTGCTTCCTATTGCTTAGGTACTCCCTTATCCACTGGAGCACCTTACCAGCTACACCTGCCTGTCTCTCCAGCTTATGTACCAGCCTCTTATGCGGTACTGTGTCAAAGGCTTTCCGAAAATCCAAGAAAGTGCAGTCTGCCCAGCCCTCTCTTTCTTGCTTAATCCTTGTCACCTGGTCGTAGAATTCTATTAAGCCAGTCAGGCAAGATTTACCCTCCCTGAACCCATGTTGGCGATTTGTCACGAAGTCCCTTCTCTCCAGATGTGCTTCCAGGTTTTTTCTCGCGATCTTCTCCATCACCTTGCATGGTATACTAGTCAAGGACACTGGCCTGTAGTTCAGTGCCTCTTGCCTGTCGCCATTTTTGTATATTGGGACCACATTGCCGTCTTCCATATTTCTGGTAGGTCTCCCGTCTCCAGTGACCTACTATACACTATGGAGAGTGGCAAGCAAAGTGCCTCTGCACATTCTTTCAGTACCCATGGCGAGATCCCGTCTGGACCAACAGCCTTTCTAACATCCAGATCCAGCAGGTGTCTCTTGACCTCCTCTCTCGTAATTTCGAACTCTTCCAAGGCCGCCTGGTTTACTTCCCTTTCTCCTAGCACAGAAAGGAGAAAGGGAAGTGACCTCACCTTGTTCTGTTGTGAAGACCTCTTGGAACCTCTTGTTGAGTTCTTCACACACCTCTTTGTCATTCTGTGTATATCTGTCCTTGCCTGTTCTAAGTTTCACTACCTGTTCTTTCACTGTTGTTTTCCTTCTGATGTGACTGTGGAGTAGCTTTGGTTCGGTCTTGGCTTTGTTTGCTATATCATTTTCATAACTTTTCTCTGCTTCTCTTCTCACCCTGACATACTCATTCCTGGTTCTCTGGTATCTCTCTCTGCTTTCTGGTGTTCTGTTATTCTGAAAGTTCCTCCACGCCCTTTTGTTCAGTTTCTTTGCTTCCATACATGCCCTATTATACCACGGATTCTTCTTTTGCTTCTCGGATTTTTCCTTTTGGGCCGGGATGTATCTGCTTACTGCCTCCTGACACTTTTGGTGACATAGTCCATCATATCTTGTACAGACTTAGCTCTGAGGTCTGTGTCCCAAGGTATTTCCCTTAGGAAGCTTCTCATCTCTTCATAATTTCCCTTTCGGTATGCCAGCCTTTTGTTTCCTAGATCTTTTTCGGGGGATAATTCCTAGCTCAACCAGGTACTCAAAGTTCAATACATTGTGATCACTCATTCCCAAGGGTGCTTCCATCTTGACTTCCCTTATATCCCACGCATTTAGGGTAAATATCAGATCAAGCATTGCTGGTTTATCTTCTCCTCTCATTCTTGTTGAATCCTTGATGTGCTGGCTTAGAAAATTTCTTGTTGCCACATCCTGCAGCTTAGCTCTCCATGTTTCTGGTCCTCCATGCGGGTCTCTGTTCTCCCAATCTATCTTCCAAGGTTGAAGTCTCCCATGATTAGTAGTCCAGATCC
>WNGS01163537.1:72430-119628 GCA_020271785.1 Procambarus virginalis
GTAGCACCATAAAGTAGGTGGGGAGGGGGGGGGGGGAAATGACAAATGACTTCATAAAAAAATTAAGATCAATGAGGAAGCATAAAGGCAAGATCTATGAGGAGACGTTAGACGCATTTATTATTCCGAAACTAGAAGATAGAACAAAAAGAGAAGATATGATCACTACGTACAAAACAGTAAAAGGAATTGATAAACTTGATAGGGAGATTTCCTGAGATCTGGAACTTCAAAAACAAGAGGTCATCGATTTAAACTAACTAAACAAAGACGAAGAAATATAAGAAAAATTAAGACACCAGTACCAGCCTCACCCCCCACAGACACCAGTACCAGCCCTCACCCCACAGACTCCAGCACCAGCCCTCACCCCCCCACAGACACCAGTACCAGCCCTCACCCCACAGACTCCAGCACCAGCCCTCACCCCCACAGACACCAGTACCAGCCCTCAACCCCACAGACTCCAGCACCAGCCCTCACCCCCCACAGACACCAGTACCAGCCCTCACCCCCCACAGACACCAGTACCAGCCCTCACCCCACACAGACACCAGTACCAGCCCTCACCCTCCACACAGACACCAGTACCAGCCCTCACCCCACAAACAACAGTACCAGCCCTCACTCTCCCCACAGACACGAGTACCAGCCCTCACCCCTACAGACACCAGTACCAGCCCTCACCCCCTACAAACACCAGTACCAGCCTTCACCCCCACAGACACCAGTACCAGCCCTCACCCCACACAGACACCAGTACCAGCCCTCACCCTCCACAAACACCAGTACCAGCCCTCACCCTCCCCACAGACACCAGTACCAGCCCTCACCCCACAGACACCAGTACCAGCCCTCACCCCACACAGACACCAGTACCAGCCCTCACTCTCCCCACAGACACGAGTACCAGCCCTCACCCCCTACAAACACCAGTACCAGCCCTCACCCCCTACAAACACCAGTACCAGCCCTCACCCCCACAGACACCAGTACCAGCCCTCACCCCCACAGACACCAGTACCAGCCCTCACCCCACACAGACACCGGTACCAGCCCTCACCCTCCACACAACACCAGTACCAGCCCTCACCCCCCACAAACACCAGTATCAGCCCTCACTCTCCCCACAGACACGATACCAGCCCTCACCCCCTACAAACACCAGTACCAGCCCTTACCCTCCCCACAGACACCAATACCAGCCCTCACCCCACACAGACACCAGTACCACATCCTCACCCCCCACACAGTACCCGTGTTCCTTCTCACACCCCCCCCCCCCCCTCTGGAATTTTATTATAGAAAAATAGAATCTAATAATATAATAAAATATAAAATATAAGTGTTTACTTACGATAATACTATTGGTGGAACACAAATCTTCTTCTTCTCGATAGTAGGTGCAGTTTGCATGAAGGGTTTGTCCTCGCCATGAGTGCACTGACGACAAAATGGCCGCTGTGTTGATATTGGTGTCGGATGATGCTATGACATCACAGGTGTCGGGGACGCTTTATGCATTACTGTCTCGTCGCTTGAACCCATCATTAATATTTGTTATTTTTATTATTTTATATTTATTTATTTATATACAAGAAGTTACATTAGGAGTTAACAGAGAATATAGAAAATAAGTTGAATTAACATTCTAGAAATGCTCTACAAATCAAGGTACCCAGAATGTGGAATGACCTTCCCAACCACGTTAAAGACTGTACCTCTCTCAACCAGCTTAAGATAAAAACGAAGCACTACCAAATAAATTCCCTGTAACCTACCTTACCCCTCTATTGTCAACCCATGTCTGTTTTTTTAAACAGCGCTGTTTGTCGACCTAACTGTATTTGTGCTGCTTTTTCAGCCATGTTCCCCCCTTTCCTATTTTTATTTTTATTTGTTCTCAACACATTTTATACTTTAAACTGAATTAGTATTAAGTTTTAGTCTTTAATGTTTTTCCTGCCCGAAACGCTTTGCGTAATAGTGGCTTTAGCCATTGTACGTACTAGCTCTATCTATAAATCATCCATCAACTTTGTATCTTACCTTGTATGTATATACCTTACCTGAATAAAAATTTATTTATTTATTTATTATTCTTGTAAAGCCACTAGCATGCATAGCATTTCAGGCAAGTCCTTAAACTAACAGAATTTTTTTGATAAATTAACAGTAAAATTGATAAAAATGTTAGCAGGTGTTTTACAGCTTTTCTTTACAGGTACTGAAAATTTGAAGTAGAATAATTACAGTAAAATCAACAAATATTTTTACAGGTAATTTGAAGAAATTTTGACACAAAAGCAGATCAGAATAATACACAATAATAACAATACACAATAAAGAAACAAGGATTACTAGGTACATGAGGATAACATTTCAGGGTTATACATTGGTTCATTGAAGCACAATATGAAGATCATTTCGAGGAAAAGTTTCAAGGAATAATGCAGTAGAAAATGCACTCAATACAACAACCATAATATCAGATAATATCTAAGATTACAGTGTTACAGTAATATGGCTTAGGTACAAATATTGGGGGATTGAGTAGCACTAGATACAGTGTGAAGATAAAGCCCATGGAAGAAAACTATGAAGATGAAATTAGGTAGTTTTTGGTTTTATTTTTGAATATGGCAAAAGTTGGACAGCTTTTCAAATCATTAGGGAGTGAGTTCCATAGACTAGGTCCCTTTATTTACAAAGAGTGTTTACATAGATTAAGTTTGACTCTGGGGATATCAAAGAGATATTTATGTCTGGTGTGGTGGGCATGTGTTCTATTACATCTGTCCAGGAAGGGTTTCAGAACAGGGTTTGCACTTTGAAAAATGGTTTAATAAATGTAATTTACACAGGAGAATGTATGGAGTGAATTTATGTTTAGCATGTTTAGGGATTTGAACAAGGGAGCTGTGTGTTGTCTGAAGGCAGAGTTAGTTATTGTCCTGATAGCAGATTTTTGCTGGATGATGATGGGCTTGAGGTAGTTTGCAGAGGTTGAACCCCAAGCACAGATACCATAAGAAAGATAGGGATAGATAAGTGCATAATAGAGTGAGAGGAGAGCAGAGTAGGGTACATAATATCTGATCTTTTTCAACTGTTTTAGAAGCCTTTTTAGTTATATGTTGTATATGGGTGCTGAAGTTGAGTCTCTTGTCTATGTACAGGCCAAGAAACTTTCCAGCACTTTCATTGCTAATGTTTACATTATCTATCTGAAGTTGTATTGCATTTGTTGATTTGTTTCCAAATAAGATATAGTAGGTCTTTTCTATGTTTACTGTGAATTTGTTGGTTGACATCCACAAGTAGACTTTTTTAATTAATTGTTTACAACATTATTTAACACGAGTGGATTGGGGTCAGAGAAGATGAGTAGTATCATCAGTAAACAATATAGGTTTAAGCATGTTAGAGACATTAGGGAGATCATTGATGTATATGAGAAACAGGAGGGGTCCTAGGATGCTGCCCTGTGGCACCCCTACGTTTAGTGGTAGAGTAGTTGAGGTTATATCATTGATGGCTACATATTGGTGTCTGTCACTAGGATAGGATCGGATATAGTTCAGGGCAAGGCCACGGAATCCATAATGGTGGAGTTTAAGCAAGAGGCAGTTATGGTTAACAGTATCAAAGATCATTCTCAGGTCGATGAAGAGTCCAATCGGAAGCTCACTTTTGTCAAGGGCTGAGAAGATTAAGTCAAGCAGACTAACAATAGCATCATTGGTACTTTTTTGGGAGCGGGAGCCAAACTGACAGGGACTTAGTATATTGAATTTTACAAGATAGGAGTAGAGCTGTTTGTAATTATTTTTTAATGTTTTTAATAATATAGGTATATTCGATATAGGTCTGAAATTATTTATGTCTGCCATGTTACCTCCTTTATGAACTGGCGTTACTCTTGCTTTTTTAAGGATATCAGGGAAGGTATGACACTCTAGGGATTTATTGAACAGCAATGCTATGGGTGGTGCAAGAGCATGGGAGGCACTCCTGTATACCATCAATGGTATTTCACTAATGTTCCCAGCTTTGGTTTTTAGCGAGTGAATGATGGACACAACATCTGTAGGGCTGACCGGAGACAGGAGAAGAGTTTGGATAGCTGCCTGAGAGATATGTGGTAACATGTGTCTAAGGCTCTGAGATTTTTTGGGCAAGGTTAGCACCAATCGATGAATAGAAGCTATTAATTTCTGTTGCAGTTTCAAGATCTGTTGCAGGTGTATAACCATCCTTGGAGATTTTTATTTTATTATGTGAATGTTGTTCAGCTCCTAGGATGGTAGAGATGGCTCTCCATGTGCTTTTCATGTTGCCTTTTCCTTCTTTGAATCTATTCTCGTAATAGGAACGCTTTGCTCCATTTTTAATCTGGTAAGCACCGATGAGTACCTCTTAACTACTTCTTTTGCAACTAGGCCAATCCTAAGTTTTTTCATATTCATGTTTCTTGTCGATTGCTTTAAGTAAGCCATTAGTGAGCCACGGATTATTTAACCTTTTGCCAGTTACTTGCTTGGTGAAGAGAGGACAATAAGTATTGTAATGACTAAGAATTTTGGAAAGGAAGAGGCTAGTTAACGAATTATTGTCCTGTGTATTGATAAATTCAGATTCCCAGTTTATATTGTGGAGAGCATTTGTGAGATTGCCTATTGCCGCTTCACTTTGTAACCTAAAGGAAATTTTCTTGTTACCTGGTGGTGTTATGGTTATGTTTGCTACAAGGAAGGTAGGATAGTGGTCAGTTGTTCTGTCAGTGATTATACTTGATGTAAGAGGAGCTGTTATGTTGGTCTATTAGTGATCCATGGTAGTCGCAGATGTTTGAGTGAATCGGGTGGGTCTGGTGATTGCGGGGATGAGCATAAAGGAATTCATGCTGTTGAGGAAATAGTCTACTTGAGGGCTATTTTGTAGCCCTAGGTCAATATTGAAATCACCTCTGAGAACTATGGGATTTTTGTTGAGATTATTGTTTATGATAATATTCCTCAAGTAGTTGTTGTATTTGTGTCTAGCTTCAGACATGAGCATGTTACAATTATGTCTTAAAGAGTTGAGAGCAATTAAGGATGATAAAGAGTCACTTACAATTAATGTATCAAGTTTGGATACTTGTACACATTTCAGTGCAAGGAGCAAGGCAAATAGTTCGGTCTGAAGGGTAGAGGCCCAGTTGTTTATACGGACTCCCCACTCAAAATATTAGTCATAGCCTATTGTCAGGACAACTATACTTCCAGCTATACTTCCACTGCTCAGGGGTCCTGAGAACATTTACACCCCTGTGCGCAAGAAAAAAACAATTCTAAAAAATTATTTCGTCTTCTTAAAATGTTAATTTGTGTTCCCTGAGCATGGGAAAAATAAAAAAATCGTAGGTGACATATTTTGGCCGCAATTAACTGTGGAAATCTGGCAAAAAGTGGGCGTTGACAGAGCGGTCGTCAGAGCCGGTCAGCGTCACCCGCGCTGACAGGTGGGAGTTGCCACAAAGATATTATCACTTAATTATTTCTATGTCTCTGATTGATTTTTTCTTAGTTTTTTTTTTGGAGTAATATTATTCAATAATGTGTATTGTAAGATATTTATATAATAAAAGTGGTGAATAATCGCTATACTCAAAAGTATAGTGTGCATATTAGTGATTCAATTATTATGTTTATAAAACAATAAACAAATAGTTTTGCTGCTATTACACTCTATACACAGGTTATATATAAGTATCTGCATGTTTTGTTCACCATAACGAACCACTAAGTTGGTATTGAGAGTCGAAAAGCAACGAGGAGTGACCGCCACACACCAGCCAGCCACTCATTGCCACTCCCTCAACAACGCCACACTTGCCCACTTTTTCCTCCCACCATCCTGTTTTATATTTTATTCACGATATACAGACGTTATATATAAGAAACTACATGTTTTGTTCACCACAAGTGTACAACTAAGCAGATATAGTTAGTTTAGGCACTAAGAGCTGTCGCTATACACACAGTCAGCTAGCGGCTGCCTCACTCACTCAAGGCCACACGCACTAAACTTTCTCCCCCAACAATACCGTTTGTGGTGTTATGACACTATACACAGACGTTATATATAAGTATGAATATGTTTTGTTCATCTCAACTGTACAGCTAAGCTGATATAGTTAGTTCAGGCACTATGAGTCGTCGCTATACAAACAGCTGGAGGCTGCCTCACTCACTCAAGGCCACATGCACTAAACTTTCTCACCCAACAATACCGTTTGTGGTGTTATGACACTATATACAGACGTTATATATAAGTATGTATATGTTTTGTTCACCACAACTGTGCAGCTAAGCTGATATAGTTAGTTCAGGCACTAAGAATCGTCGCTATATACACACAGTCAGCTGGCGGCTCCCTCACTCATTCAAGGTCACACGTACTAAACTTTCTCCCCCAACAATACTATTTGCAGTGTTATTATACTATATACACATATGATATATAAGTATCTACATGTTGTATGCACCGTAACTGTACACCTAAGTTTGTAGAGTGCCCAAAGAACATAGTGGCCACCCTCTGCACAGCCAGACAAATCATGCAGACTGTTATGAACCTTACCTCCTGTGGAGGTTGGGTTTGGTTGTAAAATGTTGGAGGACTCAGTGGAGAGTGTTTATTATAAATCCCCAGCTGAGATCAGAGAGGCCGCGAATCACCATTAATACTCCGCTCAGTAAAGTAGTGCATTCTCAGCTGGAGATCATCAGAAATAATGTGAACTGGAAAAGCCTAACTATGTAGGGGAAAAATGGACTCTATCAAAAAGTATGCATGGGGAATATAGTAAATAAAATCATTAATGAGTTAGATTGCAAAGAATAGAGTATTAAGAGGCGATGACGCAAGAGAGGAGGACGCCATCTTGACTGGAAGGGGAGGTATATCGCTGCCGACCGTTCCTGCTTTTTGAGGGGTTTTCTCCGGTCGTACAGTCAGATAAGCCTATCCTTGTATATAACCAGGATTGCAAGATTGGGTAGAGTAATACTGCAGAAGTTGGAGAGGTTTTATGAGTCCAGGTTTCCTAGAGGCAAAAATATGTCATTGGATGATAGCAGTTCGTGGCTGGGTGCATGACACCAAGAATGGGACAGTGAGCCATGGGGTGGTCAGCGCCACTTAAGTTTATAATACATAGTGATCTTATGTTGTAAGGAAAACGCCTTTTTAAATGTATTCATGTGTGTTTTATACGTATAAATTTGTTACCAGTGTACTAGGCTATTTCCCTTACTCATACTCCCTAAGCCATATCTGCTTGCTGCTTGTCATGCTCGCGTTGCATCTCCAGCTGACGTTGTTTTACTTCTAGTTGTACTCGCTCAAGCAGCAATACAGTCTCTCGTTCTTTGAGGTCCAATTCTCTTTCACTTTCTTCTTTCCTCAGGGTGGCCTCACGTTCCTTGAGTTGGATCTCTCTTTCCTGTTGTTCCTTTAGTAATGAGGCCTCTCGTTCGTTGATTGCAGCTGCTTCCTTTGTTGCTGCAGGGCTGCTTGCTGTGGCTGTAGGGCTGCTTGCTGTTGCTCCTTCTCGAGCTTTGCGAGCTCGATTTTGAGTTTCATTGCCGTCAGATCATGTTTATCTGAAATAGTGTAATGTTTGCGAGTTGTTGTGTTGTTGTTGTGAATGTTGTGTATTTCATGTTTGTTGGCTCCATGGGAACATCTAGTTGATACTCATGTGCAAGAGTTTGTAATTCGATCCTCTTGGCATGACTTAAGTTCCCTATTTCACCTGCTGGATCTGAACGGAAAGCTTGGAGACGAAACATGGTGAAATTAGCAAATAAATGGACAACGAATATACTGTGGTGATATGATGAATGTCAGAAACAGGACAACGTGGCAACTGGTACGTATCCCGTGGAATCGTTAACAATTAATGTTAATTCAAGATGGTAAATGATTAATAAATCAAGATCGCAGGAAATCTTGTACCCGGTACTCACTGTGGGAGAATAAGGGCAAGAAAATCCTACTAATTAGTGAAACTGAGTTTCTAAAACAAATGAAACATTTAATTGTTCCAAAAGTGAATTAGGTAGTCCAAGAATGTAGGCATACCTTGCCGAGTCTCTATAGGACATAAAGCACGTTTTTCCCACTGAAATGAAATATGATACTTACAGAATTAGCGAACTTTGTGCTCTGAAAAAAGAAAGCTAATTCCCTACCTAAGTAAATATCATCATTTCTGACCGACGTGTAGGGGTGTGAGTGTCAACTGGTGACGAGAACTATTGCCGAGGTCCCAACTCGTCAATAAAAGTCTGTGGTAGAGGAACTATGGCCCTCTTTATCCTCCTATAGTCGGACTGCAGAAATTAGGTGCTTTTAACCCGGAGACAGACCACAGTACCAGGGTACCAATATGATGATCTGCCGAAAATATGAGAAATATCCTAGGGACAAAAGGTGGTAAACACGGGTAATAACACGGAGGGAGAGACGACCAATTAAGAGTATGACTGAGCCCTACAGTCACCACATAATCCAAAGTTGTCTCACACTCACCATATGCTACTCCCGAAATGCACAATACACACAGCACCATATGAATAATAAAATTGATTATTGAAAATAGTGAAAAGCAAGTGAATTGAAGCCAAGTACGCTTACCACAAATTACCAGTACCTGAGTGAAGTTCCCGGACAGGCCCCCAAGTATATGTGACGGTTAAGTAGTGGAGTATGGATGTTCGGCAGTCCTCCAATGGCACGTGTCAAAGCTTGGTCACATATAAGGAAAAAAAAAGAGACTGCTTGCCTGTTTGTGGTAAGGTAGGGGAAGACACACAAAACACAAAGTATAAACAATGAAATTTTAATTACTCTAGAAAACAAATTTAAATAAAGACAATCCCTTGGCAATGCATAGTGCAAAAATAACAAGTGAAAAACGTATAACATAAAAATGATTAAGTGACTGGTTATGTTAACAAGAAAGCAAAGATTAATATAAGTAGTGCTGAGAATATTAGCGCAAGCTAAGAACCTCTACTTAATACGCAATGTATATCAGTTAGGTGTTCACAGCTACGAGCACGAGAATATTCTGAGGAGAATCTGCTGGTACGTCCTAGACGTCAACTTGGCTAGATGGCGTGCGTGGTGCGAGTGCAGGTATGCTGATGGCGACATCAACCAATCAGGATGCAGGCTGGTGAAGACTGGTAGTTAGCTTGTTGAAGTGTCGCGCTGAGCCGGTGAGGAGGGTGGGGGGTGCAGGTGGGGTATGCAGGTGCGTGTGGCTGCCTTGACTAACGTTTTGCTACTGCTGAACGTATCTTGAATGTAGCATTAGATGTGACTACTGAAGGGAAGAGCAGGCTCAATCTCTCTTGAAAGAGATTATCGTCACACCATTCATTCCATTGTGCACCTCTACTATATGTCACTCCTAATTCTTTGCCTTTCTAGAGAATGTAATATAAACTTTGACAATCTTTCTTCATATGACAGGTTTCTAATTAGCACTTTCGCCCACTAATGACAAAGTATGGAGTCAAAATTTAGCTGCTAAATGTCCACTAATGACAAAGTATGGCATCAAAATTTTTAAATATTTGCTATAATTCAGGTTTTTATCCGATTTTGGGGGGACTGATTTTAACCCTTAAACTGCACATGGCGTATATATATACTCCCTGAGCAACATGTCCCACCATGTGCATGGCTTATATATACGCCCAAGGGTGCCAGGCCCGATTGAAATGGCCTGCGGCGACACGGGGTTCACATTAGCTTCCTCAGGGCTCTTGTAAATAGACGCCATTTAAAAAAAAAATCGTGGGCAATATTCTCAGGTGTGAGAGGCACAGTACTGTTGGAGCAACCAAGGCTGGTGCACGCAGCATGAGCGAACAGCAATGTGACCACAGCATCGCCGAAAAATGTCAAAATAAATATATAATTGCTATTATTTAGCGATGACAATGGTACAGATGACCCCTGACTGTGATAAAATAACCAGGGTTGTGATAATAGCAGGATTGTTGTAATAATTAGTGCTGTGGGACGAGTGATGCTGAGAGACGGAGGGAGATAGCATCGTTTACTGACTGTGTGGCCACCTGTTATTGTCTGCATTCACCATACCAGCTCAGTGGTTCTCTATGGTGAACACAAATGTAGATACTTATATGTAATGTATGTATTAGTGTAATAACAGCAAAAGGATTATGCTGGGAGGAGCCATATGGGTGACGGAGGTGACGTCGTCTGTGTCACAGCCTGTGTCTTACTGATGTTATCAGTAGTGATACGCTTTTGTTGTCATAGAGAGCTAGTGAGAATTTGGTGGTGGTGGTCCTTACGATGTTGTCTAGGGAGTATGAGGAGTAAGGGAAACAGCCTAGTACACTGGTAACAAATTTATATGTATAAAACACACATGAATACATTTAAAAAAGGCGTTTTCCTTACAACATAAGATCACTATGTATTATAAACTTAAGTGGCACTTACCACCCCACGGCTCACTGTCCCATTCTTGGTGTCATGCACCCAGCCACGAACTGCTATCATCCAATGACATATTTTTGCCTCTAGGAAACCTGGACTCTTATAAAATCTCTCCAACTTCTGCAGTATTACTCTACCCAATCTTGCAACCCTGGTATATACAAGGATAGGCTTATCTGACTGTACGACCGGAGAAAACCCCTCAAATACCAGGAACGGTCGGCAGCGATACACCTCCCCCTCCAGTCAAGATGGCGTCCTCCTCTCTTGCGTCATCGCCCCTTAATACTCTATTCTTTGCATATGCAATCAAACTCATTAATGATTTTATTTACTATATTCCCCATGCATACTTGTTGATAAAGTCCATTTTTCCCTTACATAATTAGGCTTTTCCAGTTCACATTATTTCTGATGATCTCCAGCTGAGAAGGCACTACTTTACTGAGCCTAATTATGTAAGGGAAAAATGGACTTTATCAACATGTCAATGGACTTGTTGATAAAGTCCATTGACTTGTTGGAAATGGAAAAATGGACTTTATCACCTAACTGATATACATTGCGTATCAAGTAGAGGTTCTTAACTTGCGCTAATATTCTCAGCACTACTTATATTAATCTTTGCTTTCTTGTTAACATAACCAGTCACTTAATCATTTTTATGTTATACGTTTTTCACTTGTTATTTTTGCACTATGCATCGCCAAGGGATTGTCTTTATTTAAATTTGTTTTCTAGAGTAATTAAAATTTCATTGTTTATACTTTGTGTTTTGTGTGTCTTCCCCTACCTTACCACAAACAGGCAAGCAGTCTCTTTTTTTTTCCTTATATGTGACCAAGCTTTGACACGTGCCATTGGAGGACTGCCGAACATCCATACTCCACTACTTAACCGTCACATATACTTGGGGGCCTGTCCGGGAACTTCACTCAGGTACTGGTAATTTGTGGTAAGCGTACTTGGCTTCAATTCACTTGCTTTTCACTATTTTCAATAATCAATTTTATTATTCATATGGTGCTGTGTGTATTGTGCATTTCGGGAGTAGCATATGGTGAGTGTGAGACAACTTTGGATTATGTGGTGACTGTAGGGCTCAGTCATACTCTTAATTGGTCGTCTCTCCCTCCGTGTTATTACCCGTGTTTACCACCTTTTGTCCCTAGGATATTTCTCATATTTTCGGCAGATCATCATATTGGTACCCTGGTACTGTGGTCTGTCTCCGGGTTAAAAGCACCTAATTTCTGCAGTCCGACTATAGGAGGATAAAGAGGGCCATAGTTCCTCTACCACAGACTTTTATTGACGAGTTGGGACCTCGGCAATAGTTCTCGTCACCAGTTGACACTCACACCCCTACACGTCGGTCAGAAATGATGATATTTACTTAGGTAGGGAATTAGCTTTCTTTTTTCAGAGCACAAAGTTCGCTAATTCTGTAAGTATCATATTTCATTTCAGTGGGAAAAACGTGCTTTATGTCCTATAGAGACTCGGCAAGGTATGCCTACATTCTTGGACTACCTAATTCACTTTTGGAACAATTAAATGTTTCATTTGTTTTAGAAACTCAGTTTCACTAATTAGTAGGATTTTCTTGCCCTTATTCTCCCACAGTGAGTACCGGGTACAAGATTTCCTGCGATCTTGATTTATTAATCATTTACCATCTTGAATTAACATTAATTGTTAACGATTCCACGGGATACGTACCAGTTGCCACGTTGTCCTGTTTCTGACATTCATCATATCACCACAGTATATTCGTTGTCCATTTATTTGCTAATTTCACCATGTTTCGTCTCCAAGCTTTCCGTTCAGATCCAGCAGGTGAAATAGGGAACTTAACACTTTAGCGCTTTCGGCTCAGCGTAAAAAAACATACCCAAGTGCTTTGGGCGTCTCGCGCGCTTAAGCGGTAGGAGCGAAAAGTGTATACTCTTTTCACTGTCCTGACACTAATTGTAGACCTACGTATTTAAATTTGGTATCACTGTGTTCGTAATAGAATTCTCTATAAGAACATACCTATAAAATACTGCCAAACAGAAACTGTTTGAAACAGTTCAAACAGAAACAGAAGCTCTCGCCAAACTGTTTGGCGAGAGCGCCAAACAGCAACAAATGTTTCCACTCTCTTAATGATTGCGATGACCACATTTATCCTACATCATTGATTATGGTATCATTGGAACCGCAATAAAATTCTCTATACGGACATATGCATATAAATATAGAATCAATGTCGCAACCAACCCACAAGACGGTTGGAAGTGGCTGAAGTGTTACCCGCGGCGGCATATCGGCGCCATACAATTGTTATACCAAGATGAATCACTGCCATGCCGTTTTCTTTAATAAGCTCTTTGGTTATTAGAAAAAACGTAAATTTCATGGTGAACATTTCTAAACTATCCCCAACACAATCGGATAGAAAATGGAATTTATACAAATATTTTATCGTTGGACTCGCGCGTGCGTCCGCTAAGTACTCAGGACTTAAAAGATTGGACGCTTATAGCGTCCGCTTAGCGCGAAAGTGTTAAGTCATGCCAAGAGGATCAAATTACAAACTCTTGCACATGAGTATCAACTAGATGTTCCCATGGAGCCAACAAACATGAAATACACAACATTCACAACAACAACACAACAACTCGCAAACATTACACTATTTCAGATAAACATGATCTGACGGCAATGAAACTCAAAATCGAGCTCGCAAAGCTCGAGAAAGAGCAACAGCAAGCAGCCCTACAGCCACAGCAAGCAGCCCTGCAGCAACAAAGGAAGCAGCTGCAATCAACGAACGAGAGGCCTCATTACTAAAGGAACAACAGGAAAGAGAGATCCAACTCAAGGAACGTGAGGCCACCCTGAGGAAAGAAGAAAGTGAAAGAGAATTGGCCCTCAAAGAACGAGAGACTGTATTGCTGCTTGAGCGAGTACAACTAGAAGTAAAACAACGTCAGCTGGAGATGCAACGCGAGCATGACAAGCAGCAAGCAGATATGGCTCTAGCATGTTGGCGACAAGAACTCGCGTTGGAAGCTACCCACCACGCTCAACGCCAACAAGCTGCACCTAGTCTTCCTCCAAGTTTCAATGTCTCCCATGCAAGTAAGTTAATGCTACCGTTCGTAGAGTCAGAGATTGACGTCTTTTTTACAACCTTTGAGACCCTTGCTAATCAACAAAGCTGGCCTGCCGACCAATGGGCAACCCTTCTCAGAGTACATCTTACAGGTAGAGCAGCAGTCACACTCAGTACTTTGGCGTCTGAGAATGACTACCAGACCCTGAAGCAAGCAGTGTTGGACGCCTACCTTCTCTCCACCGAAAGCTACCGACGAAAATTCCGTGATTACATGAAGGTAAGTACCACCACCTTTTTAGAATTTGCCAACACAAAACGGAGATATTTTATGAAATGGCTGGAAGCAGCACATGTCTCTACCTTTGCAGAACTCGTCAACCTCATGCTAGTTGAAGAATTCTTAAGGCGTGTACCTCCTCCTGTCCGTTTATATTTAGCAGATAAAGAAGAGACCGACCTAGTGAAATGTGCGAAGTCGGCTGACACTTACAGCCTCATCCACCGGCTGACACCAGAACCACCTACCAGTAAGAAGTCTTGGTACAGTTACGAGAAAGTGAGCACAGACCAAGCTACCTCGCAATTGTACTGTAAGTATTGTAGACTCTATGGACATACCATAGAAAAATGTGGTAAGTCTCAATACAAAGGTAATACTGAATCCACCAAACCCAAACAGACTCCTCCTAAGTCCGGTAAGCCTGTAATGAATGTTGGTGTTCATGTTAATGATCTTTCTCTCTTCAGTAAACATCTGTATCCTGGAACTATCACTACCAACGGTTCAGATTCTGAGGGACGTTTAAACTTAAGATCTTGAGGGACACAGCGGCTCTTCAATCAATACTATTGAAATCAGCTGTGCCCAATGTCGCCTACACCGGAGAAACTGTCTTCATCACTGACCTCACTGCTACTACTCCTTATCCTCTCGCCAGAGTCCACCTGGATTGTCCCTTCGTGACCAGTGAAGTCCAAGTCGCCGTCAGGGAAAAGCCTTTTCCCATGCCTGGAGTGCAACTTCTCCTGGGCAACGACTTGGCAGAAGACCTGCAACCGACCAACCTGATCGTCAAGGACAAACCCCAGGTGTGTACCTCTGTAATGGATAATCCGATTTTTGAGCATGTTCCAGCAAAGGTTCAAGAGAGTGATGAAGTTTCTCCTCCGGTTTTGGTGACCACCCGTGCACAAGCTGCACGACCGCAACCAGCTGACTCTACTACTACCGCTGTCCCTCAAGACCCTTTGAAACTACCCCCAAATCTCACCGCCTTGGAGTTCCGTAAGTTACAGAGGGAAGATCTTACCTTGACACCATTATTCTTTCAGGCTGAGACTCAATCTGACAGTATCCCTGGGTTCTTCCTAGAGAACGAGTTGCTCTACCGCAGATACAGACCCAGTAAACTGAAGGAGGAGGACGATTGGGCCAACGTTGAACAACTAGTGATTCCTACCAGCCTGCGGCCCACTATTCTACACCTGGCCCACGGAGCACTGTCACACTACGGTTTTAACAAGACCTACCATGGGATTCGACAAGACTACTACTGGCCAGGTATGGTTAATGATGTCAAACAACACGTCAAATATGTCATACATGTCAGATGGCAGGTAAACCGAACGTCTCTATCCCCAGAGCACCACTGACACCCATCCAGGTGCCTGCGGAACCTTTCCACAGACTTATTATTGACTGTGTTGGTCCTTTACCTCGGACCAGTTCCGGCAACGCCTATATACTAACCATCCTGTGTCCTACCACCAGATTCCCCATAGCAGTTCCAGTAAAGAACATTACGGCTGCTACTGTGGTGAAAAATTTGCTGAAGATCTTCACCCAGTATGGATTTCCAAGGGAGATTCAGAGTGACTGTGGCACCAACTTCACCAGTGATCTCTTCAAACGGACACTGGAAGAGTTCAACATCACACAGGTACTGTCCAGCCCCTATCATCCTGCTTCACAGGGTTCTCTTGAGCGTAGTCATCAGACTATTAAAGCACTCCTAAAAAAGTTTTGCAATGAGACCTCTAAGGATTGGGATAAACAACTTGATCTCATCATGTGTATTTTCAGAAGTCTTCCCAATGAGTCACTAGGAGTATCTCCTTATGAGATGCTCTACGGACGTAAGTGCCGTACTCCTCTCAAGGCTTTCAAGGACTCTCTACGTGATGCCACCTTCAGTGAGCATCAGAATGTGCCCCAGTTTCTTCAAAACCTACAACACATTCTCGAGAGGGTGCATTCCTTTGCTAAAAACAACCTATTGAAAGCCCAAGAGAGGATGAAGACTCATTACGACCAGCACAGCCAAGTAAGGAAATTTAAACCGGGAGACTTCGTACTTGCCTACTTTCCTATCCCAGGTTCTCCTTTGCAAAACAGGTTTTCAGGACCCTACCGTGTCAAGGAGTGCAGAAACAACTACAACTACGTTCTCGAGACTCCCGATAGGCGGCGGAAGACCCAGTTGTGCCACGTCAACCTACTGAAGCTATATCATGGTACTCCTCCCACTGTGCTAATTAACTACTCAACCTTTACAGGTCCATACAGCCACAGTGAGACCTTCCCTGCTTCTCCTCCCGAAAGCACTGACACTGAGGCAGCGCTTTCCAACTCGGAAATCCTAACTGATATCCATAATTACTTTCAGGACAATAATAGTGCACCTCTCATCAAAATCTTCAGAGAACATCAGGAGTTGTTCCGAGATGATCCACAAGAGTGTAATGTGACTCAGCACGACATCCAACTGCTCCCTGACACCCGGCCGATTCGCCAACCATTCTACCGAATCAGCCCTAGCAAGAAGGAAGTCATGCGTGCTGAGGTACAGTACCTCCTGGACCATGGACTGGCTACCCCTTGTGAGTCCCCCTGGGCCTCACCATGTATCTTGGTGCCAAAACCCCAAGGTAAGGTCCGGTTATGTACTGACTACCGAAAATTAAATAGTGTGACTATCAAGGATGCGTACCCATTACCTAGGATTGATGACATCCTTGACGCCATTGGTAATGCCCGCTACCTGTCCCAAGTGGACTTGCTCAAGGGGTATTACCAGGTGTGCTTAACGGAGCGAGCCAAAGAAATATCTGCCTTTATCACTCCCTTCGGACTTTTCAGATATGAACGCCTTCCCTTTGGACTATGCAATGCCCCGGCCACCTTTCAGAGAGCTGTCAACCGCGTCATCCAGGGCTTGGATAACACCTACGCCTATTTGGATGATATCGTTGTAGCATCCAACACCTGGAGCGAACATCTGCTCCAGCTGCAACGATTGTTCGCCAAGCTCCTGACAGCCGGCCTCACCATCAACCTGGGCAAGTCCACCTTTGCCAAAGGTAAAGTGCGTTATCTGGGTCATGTAATAGGGAGTGGCAGCCTTGCTCCATTAAATATCCACACTCAAGCCATCAAGCATTATCCACAGCCTACCACCAGGAAGCAGCTCCTGCGCTTCCTTGGTCTTGCCTCTTATTACCGTAGGTTTGTGAGGAACTTTAGTACGGTAGCGACACCATTAATCACCTTAACCAGTCCCAAGCAACGGTATAATTGGACCATGCAGCAAACCGTTGCTTTTGAACAACTCAAATTCCTGCTCTGTTCTAATCCTATTCTCGCCTCGCCAGATATCACGAAGCCTTTCATCCTCCATGTCGACGCCAGTGGTACCGGCATCGGGGGTGTCCTAATGCAGCAACGAGGCGAGGAGGTTCTACCTGTCAGCTACTACAGCTACAAGTTGAAGCCTCACCAGAAAAACTACAGCACTATAGAGAAGGAACTCCTCTCCATCGTCCTGAATTTGCAGCACTTTGCACCATACCTGCAAGGTGCTCGGTCTACCACCATCTACTCGGACCACAATCCTCTACGCTTCTTACATCAAGCCCAATTCAATAACCAACGTCTGCTACGATGGGCTTTATATCTACAAGACTTCAATCTGAAGATCTGTTACATCAAGGGGTCTGACAACATCATAGCCGACGCCCTCTCCAGAGTTCATGAGGTAGAGGCAGCTCCACCTACCACTCTACCTCCCGAAAACGTGACTTCTTCCGTAACCGCAGGCTTCGGGGGAGAGTTGTGACGATAATCTCTTTCAAGAGAGATTGAGCCTGCTCTTCCCTTCAGTAGTCACGTCTAATGCTACATTCAAGATACGTTCAGCAGTAGCAAAACGTTTGTCAAGGCAGCCACACGCACCTGCATACCCCACCTGCACCCCCCCCACACTCCTCACCGGCTCAGCGCGACACTTCAACAAGCTAACTACCAGTCTTCACCTGCCTGCATCCTGATTGGTTGATGTCGCCATCAGCACACCTGCACTCGCACCACGCACGCCATCTAGCCAAGTTGACGTCTAGGTCGCACCAGCAGATTCTCCTCAGAATATTCTCGTGCTCGTAGCTGTGAACACCTAACTGATATACATTGTGTATCAAGTAGAGGTTCTTAGCTTGCGCTAATATTCTCAGCACCACTTATATTAATCTTTGCATTCTTGTTAACGTAACCAGTCACTTAATCATTTTTATGTTATACGTTTTTCACTTGTTATTTTTGCACTATGCCTCGCCAAGGGATTGTCTTTATTTAAATTTGTTTTCTAGAGTAATTAAAATTTCATTGTTTATACTTTGTGTTTTGTGTGTCTTCCCCTACCTTACCACAAACAGGCAAGCAGTCTCTTTTTTTTCGTTATATGTGACCAGGCTTTGACACTTGCCATTGGAGGACTGCCGAACATCCATACTCCACTACTTTACCGTCACAATGAACATAACAAAGGGGATATTAATGGGCCTGCTCTTCCCTTCAGTAGTCACGTCTAATGCTACATTCAAGATACGTTCAGCAGTAGCAAAACGTTTTTCAAGGCATTAAATTATTATTTATATATTGGGGTATTATAAGTTGGGGTATTAAAAGTAACAACACAAGACAGAACTCGAAACAAAGTGTAAAAATTGGAAAAATTTATATTTAGGAAAGAACTGCATTGGTAAATACACTGGGTATGTACCTCAAGGTTCATGTATGCAGTATTACAGAGTTCCAGTTAACTCCCATGCATGCAGTTAATTTATGTTATGTTAATTTTTTTTTTCACGTTGAAAAGTTTTTGTTGATTTGTTTATATATTTTCATGAATAAAGCATGCTTACCGTCTTATTCCAAGTCTTATGATAACTTTACAAGGTTTAAAACATAAAGTTCAATATAATATTCTGGTTTTCATACAGGAATTATGCGTTAATATATCATTATAATATCGTAATGATGTCGTGTAAACAACGTTATATTGACATCATGTAAATGTTATATTTATGTTATAAGAATGTAAATTGAATAGGTTTACATAAAGTAACCAAAAAAAATTTTGACCGAAAATTATTTATTCTTAAATATAAAGCATGAAAACATTATTATTCCATAGCATTCACTATTATTTTTAAATTTTTACATAAATCTTAAAAAACTGTCTCGAGAGTATATGTTTTTAGTTATATCTAATGGTTTTAAGGACGTCAGAAATACGTATTTATGTCAAAGTTACAGTATTACCTTTCTGGCACCATTTAAAAACGTCCACAAACGTTCTGTTTGCTGGGTAGTTGTCTTCTTCAACAACTTCTATAAATTTATTAGCAAGTTGTTTCTGTATCAAAGCATGATACAGTTGTAATTTATTTGGCTGCTTGAATAACCTAGTTAACTGAGAATTTAAATGGTTTGAGGCCATGAAATAATTTACTGGAAGTTGTGGGTGGTTCAGCTTCCACGGGAGTCTCACCCAATTTTGATTATCTTGAAAAATAACAGTATCAAGATATTGTGATAAGTCCATGTGTCATCTGGACTTGGTTGATCAGGGACTATGCCTAAAGGGAGCCGGCGGGCCGAGCGGACGGCACGCTGGACTTGTGATCCTGTGGTCCTGGGTTCGATCCCAGGCGCTGGAGAGAAAGGCAGAGTTTCTTTCATGCTATGCCCCTGTTACCTAGCAGTAAAATAGGTACCTGGGTGTTAGTCAGCTGTCACAGACTGCTTCCTGGGGGTGGAGGCCTGGTCGAGGACAGGGCCGCGGGGACACTAAAAAAAAGCCCCAAAATCATCTCAAAATAACCTCAAGAAGGTGTTCAAATCCCATAATTTGTGTACAGGGGGATTGGACTCATTATCCTCGGTTTCGTCTCTTGACATGTAGTGGTGACTGTTCTAAGTCTAGTCACGCCACTATTGAATTATTTGGTTGGTTACTAGTAGATTTAGTTTTTGTTGGATCAACACCGGTCCTGTGAGTACCTTACCCCCAGCTGACAGCAACAAGTTTACACCTCGTTGCCTGGTGTATCCAGTAATAAATCTATAGTAGTAGTCAGCCCCAATAAGGATACCTACATCGTTGGGACAGTCTGTATTTATTATTTGATCCGCTAGCCTAATACTGCTGCGTTTAAGAAATTTGACTGAGCAAGACCTGTAACATGTAAATCTGAAGGGATCTTGTCAACGACTATAGTTTGTATTGGACTGGTGTAGCCTCCTAAACGTACCAAAACTTTAACAACCTGGTAGTTACGAGGTCCACTGCTGGTTAGGAATCCAGAGATATTTAAATTCACTCGAGCAATAGGCTTCAGTTTCAACTGATCAACTAACTGTTGAGAAATAAAGGTTTTCTGTGACTCTCAGTTGAATGTGTCCATTGTGACACTGGGAACTCTCTCTCTATCAAGGTCGCCAGCTGGGTGTTTATATTCGTGTCCCAGCAACACTTTTCAGTGGTCTTATTAGTTATCTCAAACGAAGGATTAAATATCAGATGCAGTGCAGGGCGATATATACATGTATTTATGGTCCACTCAAATAGCCCTAGAAATGGGAGGCTCACTTAAACACAATGCTAAAATTCAATAAGTTTACTGAAGAAAACTACATAGGATCTGCATGTTGAAATGATATATGTGGAGCTGTCAGATGGCGGTAATACTTCTCACCCACCTCTGGAACACAGTCAGCTGGACGATCCAGAAGCTCGCTCCTGGCCTCTTGAACCCAGCCACTTCCTCCAGCTGCCCAAAAGTGACTACACCCACATATATATTTATACATCAGCTCATGCCTACATGAGTGACCTGGCTCCTAGCCTAACTCATTACCACACTGGTAGTAATAATAGAGACAATGCTCACGACATCCAAGATATTCTAGCTCACCTATATCAAAGGGGAAATGGGGGGGGGGAATTATCTACTTTTAACTCTTTCTGCTATATAGTCGATTTATCCTCTGACGAGGGATGCTGAGGTCCCCGGTCCTGGCGTCTGGTCCTTCGTTGGTCAGGGTCCTGTCCACACAAGGTCCTCAGTCGTTTTGTAGATGCGCGTCTTCATTGTTCTCGCACTCTTCACGCAAGCCCTGCTCCTCTTCCTCTCGAGGTACTTGAGTCAGGTCCCCATGCGCCTTGTCCTCTTCCTCCTTTCACTGGAGCTGTGGACACAACTTGCAGTCCGGACCAGATTCCTCTCCTCAAAACTCCAGTGGACTTGGCCCAGCCACAGCAGCTCGCCTGAGGCGTTTGAACGTGGCCCGCTAGGCGTCCCAGACGTCCCAGCCCAATAATCGTCTCTGCCACAGACTATCGGTAATGGAGCTCTTCGCGCTCTAACGTCAGCCAAGCCTTGCTTTCACGTACTCTACGACGTCTGCGGTATCAATGAGGCTGCTTGGGTCCACTGGTTGGGGCTTCCTAGCCCCTAGATCGGGAGCTCACTCGAGCGTGGCCACACTCTATGATGGATCGTGACGTACTGAGCCCGCCGGGGCGCCTGCTGCCCAGAGCCCTCCGCCTCGTGGCGTCAGGCGTCACACTCCTTTGGCGGGAAACAGAGCGTCTCAGTGTCATCTTGTAACTCAAAAGGACGTAAACCACTTGTATAACCAAACTAAAACGGCAAATTCACTGCCAACACGATAACGTTCCATACTCTCATATATGTCAAAATGTTCCCTGAACATCAGAGAACGTTCAGGTTGCAGAGATATGACTTTTGAAGCTGGGACGGGAAAGATGTGTGGTGAGACACCGTTACATACCCCATCCCATAAAATATGAGTCATATCTAATGAAGAGCACTCGAGGGGGAACTGGTGTTCTTGCTCCCTCTGTTTCTGACGTGCCACTCCTCCAGTCAGTGACGTGGCTCATATCACCTCGCCAGTCACTCGCATTATTTCTCTGTTTCACCTGGGACCAGGTGAGATGGGTGTTCTCCGAACACCCGTAAGGAGTCCTCCTTCTGTGTCCATAAGTACATTCCAGCAACTCGTTATCTCTATAAAACTTAGTGTATGTAGTGCCTCCACTATGCTGAGCATCCTGAGGTACTCCTGCACCCCTACTGCGTCCTACAGGTACTCTTTGCTTTCTTTCACACACTTCTCTTTGCCACTCTCCTCTCATCTTGGTTCCTCTTCTCCTGTAAATGTGTTGTCTTCTCACAGCGACACTTGTTACCTGTCCTTCATCCAGCAACTTCCTCTCTTCCACACTAGACTTTTGCGCTGACCCAGTGCCCCTCTGGCTAGGATGGCGCCCACTCTGGGTGGGCGCAGCCCACCTACGTACTTTTCTTCTTACTCCTGCCATTCCAATACCATCCATTCCACTGCTTTCGACGAACATCTTCATTCCTCCATGAAAGCTTCTTCCCTGTAAACGTCTTCATAGGTTCGTGGTCGGTGTTTGAAATAACCAACAGTTTCATCCATCTCTTGTATATTTATACAACCTTCGTATTAACCACAAGTAGTTACTAAAATTACTTGTAGAATTAATCATCATCATGATATATAACAGCCATATTGCCAGATTCCTACGACGTGAGGAACGACAGGCTGAAACATGAATTTTTTCCACATTTAGTTGGATTTATAACAGAGTCTAGTTCATCATTTCCTTTACTAAGGATAATTACTTACTAATAAGTTTATTTTCGTGGCACACTACTGCTTACCAGAACTCCCTTATTTAGTTGATATTAAACATTCCAGTGAAAATTATTTAAATGTAAAATACTTCCTCTTTATATTCCTCATTTAGTTACGTAGCTTTAATAAACCGACTTACTCTATGAGGAGTTATATTATAACATGAAAGAATTAAATGTGACATAAATACTCGTCACAATCTCTTCTTTCCTTAGTTAATTCCGATATATATAAATCCATTAACGCTTGTGATGCCAATCGAGAGTCGCGCATGCGCAATCGGGAGGAGAAAGAAGATGCGAGAGCGTCGCTAGCCACCATGCGAGAGAGACGCCGTTAACAACGTGCCTCTAATCGAGAGAAACGTCATTAACAGTGTACCACAAAATGCATCAACACTTGCCTCTCCGACGCCATTACACGGAAGCTTGGGTAACTATCTTGCCAAGTTACTGTGTTGCAGAACTCCTACTTAACGACTCATAGTTACATCATCCTAGCATCAGCGGGTACCAGAGTTCGTGGAGGTCTACATCTGCATGCAACACAATTCCGGGCAAGCATAATTCCAGTTCCTACTGATTTTTGTTATATAAGTGCACTTAGTAACATTTTTCACATGTAGGTTGCTCGTTCATTATGCCACGCTACAACCAATAAACCAAAGTTAGTTGAACAGAATCTAGACTCTCACTTCTTAATGAGAAATAGTGATATTAACGATAGTCTAGACAACCTTAACATTTAATTTGCCTTTCAGCTTGACTGGGAGCTGCGTGAAGGAGAAAAATTATTTTCATTCCATGTGCTTGTTGCAACCCGTCCTCGCAAATTCGTATAGTCAATATTGACTTATTAAATACGTGCATAGGTGACATACTAAACATAATAGATACCCTTAAAAAGCTTCATAGAAAACACCGACCTTACCTAACCTTGTTAGTATGTTAAGATAAGCATCTTATAGCTTCGTAATTACAATTGTTACTTAACCTATTATTTATATTAAAGGTATAGGTTAAGTAATAATTGTAATTACGAAGCAATAAGATACTTATCTTAACATACTAACAAGGTTAGGTAAGGTCGGTGTTTTCTATGAAGCTTTTTAAGGGTATCTATTATGTCTAGTATATCACCAATGCATGTATTTAATCAGTCAATATTGACTATACGAATTTGCGAGGACGGGTTGGCTTGCTCAACAACGCATTGCAATGAGTGTGATGTCGTTATAGCCCCACACACTTCCAACTAATTCAGTCGAACAGCTAAGCTGATCTGATTTTCTAGTAGTGTAGTATTAGATATACTAACATCTAGTTACATGAATGATTTCCTTCCAAATTGCCATTTACTTATCATTTTTGAAAGTTATAAACCGGATAAATCAATCTGCTGAATAGATAGCTGAGAATTAAGCTTTCCTACACATTAACATAATTAACCATTTACTAACACTAATTATCATGTGTTATTATTATTGGGCTATATTCCAGTATATTCTACTATTTACGGCTGTCAGCAGACTGCCCATATTACAGCCTAAACTCATTAATTATTATCAACATTTCTACTAATACTTTATGTATAAAGTAGCTTTAGTGGGACATAGCCAATTGCCCACATCCCTTAGACCTATACCTCACACCGAAGTGAGAATTTTTAGATCACCAGGAGCAACTGCTCACAATTTTTACCACAATCCAATATTAACACCTGCGTTAGAATGGCTTTACCATTTAACCATAAATTATTTAGAGGGTAATGATATCCATCCTACTTGACTAACCAGCTGAAATAATTAAACACTTAAAACCTATTATCAGTTCATTTAAACAAATTAGCAACTCTGTGGTATTCACATTGGTGAAACCTCACCATCTAAGAAATGATAACCGGTGGGGAGTGAGTCCCGGATATTATCAGCGTTCTGCTAAATACATAAACTTTCGGCTAAGGAAAAGAGTGAGATTGGAAGCCACATACATTCATTTCACAGCCAGACCATATCAACATGGCTTGGCCCCAGACGTGTACATCTGTCAGGAGAGTCCAGGACCCATGTGGTCAACAAATCTGTCAATACTATTATCACAAACGGTTGTGGCTGGCAAGTCAAACTTAGTGTATTTACTCAAAATTTTTCACATGTATTTCTAAGTACATACATTATATATAAAAAATCCCCCCCCCCAAAAAAAATAGCACTATATATCCATATTACTGCATCATTGCATATATGCCAACCTCTGATGAGATAGGATATTTTTAGACTAATTGTACTAAGGTGTGTACAAATGCAGCCTAAACTATTTAGTCATTCCTAAGTAGGAATTATTTAGCGAGTACTGTGCTAGACAGTGCTGGTGTACATACATATTATTCAGATTTGTGCTGACCCTAATTGGCGTGGGATCTATAAACCATTTATTGTGCCTTTATCATATTATTTCCATGTATTTTTTGAGCGCTACTGGATGTTCACTATTCCATCGAATTGTGATAATTGATGAGCTAACCATCCGAAATTCCAATAGTGACATTCGAGTACTACTCAAATATTAGCTCTCCATTGTTAGGTAGGTAAATTAACCTCTAAACGAGGTAGTATAGTCTATTCAAATACATTAGGCTATTATATTGATATTGAGCTCCATTAAATGAGCCAATATCCCAGTTACATCAGTAACAACTATTTACTATCAGTCCAGCCCTTATCCAGCAAGATGGAAGCAGCTGACAGAATGAAAAAGACCCTTACAGGTCTGAAAGGTCACTTCATCCGACAATATAGTCAACAGGTGACAACAGTCACCTGTTGACTACATTGAACTAGAGAACTTCCTTCAAGTTGCTAAAAGTAAATTCGAGCAAATTAAGCAACATATGAATCTGTACATGTCAGAACCTTACAAAACCCCAATAGGTGAAACTGAACTTGATGACATTGTAAATAATTTAAACCAGTACGAAGATGATGTACAGGTTAAATTTCAACCCTTCAAAAAGCAGATTGCTAAAAACAAATTAACAATAACCTCTACTGCACTTCCAGATCCTGATGTCAAATTACTTCTGATCAGTATACCAGCATTCCCTGGTAGCGAGAATGAGAGTTGGGATGATTTCTGGAGTAAATTTGTGGATGCAGTAGACTCCAAAACCAACATTCCCAAAACAACCAAGTTCACTTGTTTACGAGAATTGTCATGAGCTGAAGCCTTGAAAGTAATCTCTAACATAACACTGACCAGTGATGGATACGACCTAGCTGTTCAATTGCTTAAGAGCAACTACGATAACAAAGAAAGGACTATTACTATTTTAGTCCAAAAATTGCTTGATTTACCAACTGCTAACAATTCTACAGACTCTCTTCAAACTTTCAGACTAGAACTAGAGTCTCTACTCAAGGCCTTAAGACTTAAAGTCCAAATTCAGACTGCTGAATGGATGACAAAGGTAGTTGTAAGCCGTAAATTAGCAAGGGAAACTTTAGACAAATTATGTACTATGTACAATAAAGCCAATCTGACCATGAACAAGATCACAGAAGGTTTACATACCCTAGTCGAAAGACAAAAAGCTAATCAAGATGGGAAGAGTGTTTCAAACGTCTCTACTAATTCTCATCATAAACCCCAATATACTGCAACTACTGTAGTAAAACCAAATTCCAATAAATCATCTCATAAATGGAAGTCTGGATATGTAGGTACATACACAGTGAACCCTTCAACCCCAATAGTGAGCACCACTCCTACCACTTCTCCAACAATGAAGAAGTGTTTGTTCTGCAATAATGAACATCTTTCTTATAAGTGTAGTACTTATCCAGACCATAATTCCCGAATTCATCGTTTGCAAGAATTACACCGATGCACGAAGTGCATGGGTCCTCATGACCCCATTAGCTGTACTGTCTCCTAACGTATATGCAGCAAGGGTAGACACTTTGTGTGGTGGTGATCAATCATGATCAACTAATCCTCATAAGAAAACTACCAAATTTACACCTATAGAGCATTGCAAGGTGCATCAAGACATAAGTGTACTTGCAACAGAGTCGAGTAACACAACTACGTTACCAACAACTCAATTAAAATTAATCTCTAAGGGATCTAGGATTCCCACTCGTGGCCACTTTTACCAAGGTTCACAGAAAACCTTTATTTCTCAACAGTTAGTTGATCAGTTGAAACTGAAGCCTATTGCTCGAGTGAATTTAAATATCTCTGGATTCCTAACCAACAGTGGACTTCGTGACTACCAGGTTGCTAAAGTTTTGGTACGTTTAGGAGGCTGCACCAGTCCAATACAAGCTATAGTCTTTGACAAGATCCCTTCAGATTTACATGTTACAGGTCTTACTCAGTCAAATTTCTTAAACGCAGCGGTATTAGGCTAGCGGATCATATAAATACAGATTGTCCCAACGATGTAGGTAACATTATTGGAGCTGACTACTACTATAGATTTATTACTGGATACACAAGGCAACGAGGTGTAAACTGGTTGCTGTCAGCTGAGGGTAAGGTACTCACAGGACCGGTGTTGATCCAACAAACAGGTTATGTCCATTCATCCCATTGTGCACCTCTACCATATGTCTAAAGCTAGCTCCAATAAAAAAAAATTGACCTCATACATAATGAAATGGGTAGCTTTATCATTTCATAAGAAAAAAATTAGAGAAAACATATTANATATATATATAAATATAGCTAACAACACTATAGGAGAACCCATGGCAATTCCAAGACCAAGAGACGGCTTCCTGAACCTTGCAGGTATCAACCTCACTGAGGACCAAGTCACTCTCCTAAATCTGGGTATAAACTGTCACGTTATGTCCAGACCAAGTGCGTTGGCCCGGAAAGTGGAGTTGGAGATCCTGTTGGACGACATATTTGACCTCGAAGCACAAAAGAAGGTCACCACCAAAGACACCTTACAAGCTGAACTTATTGCAGAAGGAGGAAAGAATCGAGGCAACTACAGAAGTACCATACTGACCCCCGAGCTCAAAGCGGCAGCCAAGAGCCTTCGTGAGAACAAGGAGATAGTTGTCAGGAGAGGCGACAAGTCGCCAATATACGTCATCCTTAAGAAAGACGAATATCTGGCGAAAATGAACCACATACTCTCTGACCAAACTAAATTCCAAGGGTAACGAAGGACACTACAGCCGAATTGAAAACAAAGGTCAACAAGTTGATTGAAACTGTGAATGCCAAGAAATCCGGACTCCACCTGCCAAAGATTATTGGAGAATATAAACCTGGATATGCGTATGGAAACGTCAAGAGCATAAGCCTGGAAACCCACTTCGGCCAATTATCAGCCAGATACCCACACCATGTACAGACTGGCGAAACGACTCAACGGCTTACTGACTCCTTATGTCCCGTGCAACTTCAGCCTGAAATCCCCGAAGGAATTTGTTGACTCACTGCGGGGAACACGGGCTACAGGGATAAGAGCATCGTTGGACGTAGAATCACTGTTCACCAACGTACCTGTGGATGAAACAATCGGGATGATAGTGGACCGAGTGTATCGAGACCCGGCCTGTACTCCCCTTGACATGCCAGAAAATATCCTGAGGAAACTACTCCAAGCTTGTACTAAGGAGGCACCCTTCTTGAGCCCGGATGGGCACATGTATAAGCAAGTAGATGGGGTCGCTATGGGTTCTCCCCTAGGCGTCCTGTTTGCAAACTTCTACATGGGTACTATTGAGGAAAAAGTCTTAGTCGACTTGAACTTGAAACCGGCCATATACTGCAGGTATGTTGACGACATTTTTACACAGGTACCTGATGTTGACATCTGCAGGAGCTGAAAGAAGCGTTTGAACAGAATTCTGTGTTACGTTTCACTTACGAGATGGAGAAGGATGGGAAGCTGCCCTTTCTAGATGTAACAGTCATGGAAAGGAGCGGAGGTTTCCACACTGCAGTCTACACTAAGGAAACAAACATAGGAATGTGCCTAAATGCCAACAGTGACTGCCCAGATAGGTACAAGAGGAGTGTTGTTAACGCTTATGTCGACCGTGCTCTCAGCCACAGCTCAGAATGGAAGCAAGTCGACGAAGAACTCTGTAGAGTAAGGCAGGTCCTAGTCAACAACGGCTTCTCCAATGGTTTCATTGAAGACATCATAAGAAGGAAAGTGAAACGCCATGCAACCTCTGAAGATACAACTAACACAACACCTATACCCCCTATTAGACTATTTTACAGGAACTTCTTCTCCACAGCTCATAAAACGGAGGAAAGGGTCCTGAAAGATATTGTTAATAGAAACGTTATCCCTACAGACAAAAATCAGAAGATACAATTGACGATTTACTATAAAACCAAGAAAACTGCCAACCTACTCATGAGAAACTCTCCAGACACAAAGCAGAACGCTTTGAAAGAGACCAATGTCGTCTATGCCTTCAAATGCCCACTTGGGGACTGTAAGCCCCAAAGAACTCATATATAGGCAAGACAACAACATCTCTTTCCAGGCGATTAACGATGCATAAGCAACAGGGCTCTATCAAGGAACATATAATCTCTTCCCACAACCAAACCATCACCAGAGAAATCTTAACAAACAACACAGAAATCATTGATAGATACAGCGACAACAGGCGGCTTGACATCTGCGAGGCACTACACATCAAGAAGTCAACACCAGCAATCAACAGCCAATTAACGCACAACTATATTCTACCCACTTCAAGACTCCGCTCCAATATAGAAACATCAAGAAATACGGGCCAATAGGCCTTCTGCAGTTACAGATCTATTCTTCCCTTTAGCTTATACCCATTGTTTCGTGTTCTGTGTTTGTTCTCACCTCACCCCAAACCATTGTAACATGTCACCTCACCCAAATGCAGGTATAAAAAGAAAAGCTGTTTAAACTCTGTTCAGTTATAGTTGTTCTGTGTGTGTGTAACTAAAGTCTTTGAAAATGTAATAAGTTTTACGAAACGCGCTCAAGTGTCGCGTCAGACTAAGAAATAAAGAATGAATTTTGGAGAATTGATTTTTCATTTACCGTCATCAGTAAAAACAAACATAAGGAAAATTGAGAAAATTCGTGTTAGAATTATTAATCTTACTTTTTCGGTCATATTTAATACGTATATGTATAATATATATATATATATATATATATATATATATATATATATATATATATATATATATATATATATATATATATATACATAATATAATATATATATATATATATATATATAAAATATATATATATATGTATAATATATATATATATATATATATATATATATGTATATATATATATAATATATATATTATATAAATATATATATATATATACTATATATATTATATACATATATATATATATATATTATATATATAATATATATATAATATATATATATATATATAGATATATATATATATATATATATATATATGCGGAAAATCCACAGAGAAAAATGAAAGGAGGTAACGTTTCGACTTTGTTAAAGCCTTTGTCAAACCAGACTGTTAATGAGTCTGGTTTGACAAAGGCTTTAACAAAGTCGAAACGTTACCTCCTTTCATTTTTCTCTGTGGATTTTCGCATAAAATGATCAGTGTTTTGTGATCGTCCAATTGCATATATATATATATATATATATTTATTTATATATATACGGTTAATTAGCAAAAATATATACAAGTAAATGCAAATTATTTTTCCTTGTACTTAGATCCACCAGGCCATTTGGTGCATCTTTCAGTACTTCAGAAATCTGAAGGTCACTCCTCCTCGTTAACTTTCGGATGTGCGTTGATAGACGATTTTGTTAAATTAACAGTTATTTATATAACAATAAATTCTGTATAACAATATTATTATGTAAAATTAAAAGTAATTTACACATCAATCAGATAAAACTCTCCAGAGATGGTGATACCCAACACATAAAGGACAAGTTTCAGAACATGATTAGCATTTAGGAATGAGGTTTTATACATATAGGTAGCACATGAGAAAAAAAGTGGGAAGGTGATTAAGTTTATATTAACATGTTAGTGGCTTTGTTAAGGCTTTGTAAGAATGAAAAAATATTACTAATGTAATTTCACCGACCAGTCAATTGTACGTTGTTATAAGTCAATTATTTGCATTATTATTATTATATTAACACTAATGATATAAAAATGCATTTTGTATTCTACTATATATGCAAGTATGGTTTTATAAAGAAACCCAAGAAAAATGATAAAAAAAAGATAGAAAAAGGTTTTATGAAGATAAAACCAGAAAACGGCCAGCCTACTCATGAGAAACTCTTCAGACACAGAGCAGAACGCTCTGAAAGAGACCAACGTCGCCTATGCCTTCAATGCCCTCTTGGGGACTGTAAGCCTCAAAAAACTCAGTATATAGGCAAGAGAACAATATCTCTTTCCAGGCGTTTAATGATGCATAAGCAACAGGGCTCCATTAAGGAACATATAATCTCTTCCCACAACCAAACCATCACCAGAGAAATCTTAGCAAACAACATAGAAATCATCGATAGATACAGCGACAGTAGGCGGCTTGACATCTGCAAGGCACTACACATCAAGAAGTCAACACCAGCAATCAACAGCCAATTAATGCACAACTATATTCTACCCACTTCAAGACTCTGCTCCAATATAGAAGCATCAAGAAATATGGGTCAATAGGCCCTCTGCAGTTACTTCCATCCTTCCCTTTAGCTCATACCCCGTTCTATACCCCGTTCTGGCTTGTGTTGAAAATCTGTTTTCACCTCATCCAATACTGTTGTAACATGTCACCTCTCCCAAATGCAGGTATATAAAATCGAAGATGTTTAAGCTCTATTCAGTTATAGTTGTGTGTGTGTGTGTAAACTAAAGTCTTTGAAAATGTAATAAATTTACGAAACGCGCTCTAGTGTCGTATCAGACTAGAAATAAAATGAATTTTGGAGAATTGATTTTTCATTTACCATCAACAGTGAAAAGAAACATAAGAAAGATCGAGAAAATTCGTGTTAGAATTATTAATCTTACTTTTTCGGTCATATTTAATAATATGACGACTATTGTGAATATACCTTTGCCAAGTTCTCCTGTAAATCCCTTAAATCCTCCTTGACTATCCGTGCCATCTATAGATTTCCCAATACCAACATAGCTTCATTCTCAGATAACGTAAGGAATCTTATCATAAATAATATCTCAACAAAAATCACATCATTCTAGGAGGTGATTTCAATATTGACCTGGGTCTACAAAATAACCCTCTAGTTGACTATTTCCATAACAGCATGTACTCCTGTATGATAATCCCAAATCACCAGTTCACCCGAGTCACTCAAACGTCTGCCACTACCTTGATCACTTATGGATTAGTATAACAACTCCCCTTACATCTGGTATAATCTATGACAGAACAACTGACCACTATCCTACCTTTCTCATGGTAAACAAGACACAGCACCAAAAGAAAGCAAGAAACTCTCATTCAGGCTACACAGTGAATCAGCTTTAGGCAACTCATCAACTAACCTCTTTCTCTCCAAAACTCTAAGCCTCCACAACACTCACTGTCCCCTCCTTTTTTTTCTTTCTTGCAATGTATCTTATCATTTTATTAATTCCGCTAGAATTTACCTACTTAAAATTATCTGTTAAATTAAGGATCTGCCCGAAACGCTGCACGTACTAGTGGCTTTACAAGATTGTAAATACCATGCTATGTATTCTCACAAACCCATTTTACCTTCTTGTATATAAATAAATAAATAAATATATATCTAGAGTTGGCTTAAGTTGATGAATGCGGTATTATGTATTATAATTGGCCTGATACTAACCTAGCAATATGATCCATTAATCTATAAAAATATGCCTATTTTTATGTATTTGTGAAATTTGTGTAAGGATCCACACCAAGTCTTTTGCATTCACCTGAGTGCTTTGTCAAGCACTAGAACAAAGTTCTCAAGTCAAGCCTAGCCTCGGGCCGGGCTTGGTGAGTAGAAGAACTCCCAGAACCCCATCAAGCAGGTGAGTGTGTGGGTTATGAAGAGAGATACATCTCAACGACTAACAAAATAGCAAGTAAGAGAAATATAGTCGTTGAACTGTAAGCCTCATCCTAACCATACACTCAAGACCTTGAGAAAGCACTCAGGAGAGTGTGAAAGACTTGGTGTAAATATTACGTAATTTACAAATACGTAAGTGTTAGATTTTATTCTATCCTATATAAACAAGATTATATCATTATTCATATTATTTAGCAATTTTATATTTTCTGCATGAACTACCAAAAAATTTTAATTAGAAAATTAGCAAATATCTTTAATATTTAAGAAGATGAAAAATTTAAGGAAACAGTACTGTTAAAATACCACTAACAAATTTTGTTCTGAAACTCGATTCAGCTTTCAATTTCCTATTGAGAGCTTAGGATTTGATAGGATTTAAATGATTTGGATATTAAATCTTCTATGATCTTGTCTGTTTCTTTTGTAGTCATCTTCACTAAAGTTGTTTTCAATATCTCCAGTTCACTTTTCAGTTCAGAATTAATAGTTTTATGTTCATTCACTTCTGTATATATGGCCTGCAACATGTTACCTGGAAATTTATACAGTATATAGAAAGTGTACATGGTATTATATTACATATCTTGTGTGTACATTTATAATAAAGGCATTATAAAGTATATGTTAAAATAACTGACACTAAGAACTTCTGGTCTCAGTGTCATCTGAGAACAGTTGAGATTTTGATCAGTTTCAATCTCAGTTGAGAACACCGAGATATTAACTGGGATTCTGAATTCAATAATACCCAGAATATAAATTCATTAGCTAACCTCTTCCTCTCCAAAACTCTAAGCCTCTACAACCTTCATTGTCCCCTTCTTACCAAGCAACTAACTGACAAAAGATTAAACAATCCATAGCTGACAAGTGGCATTCTCAACTCAGTCAACAAGAAACATGAATATGAAAAGAAACTTAGGATTGACCTAGTTTGAAAGGAAGTAGCTAAAAGGTACTCATCAATGCTTACCAGTATCATAAGAAAGGCAAAACTTGCATATTATGTGAATAGATTCAATGAAGTGAAAGGCAACATGAAAAGCACTTGGAAAACAATCTCTAGTATCCTAGGAACTAAACAACAACTAAACCACATAACCAAATAAAACTCTACAAGGATGGGGATATACCGTCAACTGATTTAGAAATGGCAAATGAATTTAATAGTTTCTTTTCATCGGTTGGTACTAATCTTGCCAGTAAAATCCCACAGACCCAGACACATATTAACACATATTTCTCAGGTAGCTATCCAAACTCTCTTCTCCTTTCACCAATCAGCCCGGCAGATGTTGAGTCCATCATACACTCTAAAAACCAAGGCAGGGAACACCAGTGAAATTCCGTCCATTGTATACAAGAGCGCCTCCCATGCTCTTGCCCCACCCATAGCACTACTGTTCAACAAATCTATAGAGTGTCACACCTTCCCTGATATCCTCAAAAAAACAAGAGTAACGCCAGTCCATAAAGGAGGCAATCCGGCGGACATAAACAATTATAGACCAATATCAAATCTACCCATTCTATCAAAAATATTTGAAAAAATTATTAACAAACAGCTTTATTCCTACCTCGTAAAATTCGACATACTCAGCCCCTGCCAGTTTGGCTTCCGGTCCCAAAAGAGCACCAACGATGCAATCATTAGTCTCCTTGACCTAATCTACTCAGCCCTTGATAAAAATGAGTTTCCGATTGGACTCTTCATTGACCTAAGAAAAGCCTTTGATACTGTTAATCACAACTACCTCTTACTTAAACTCCAGCATTATGGAATTCGAGGCCTTGCCCTTGACTACATCCGATCCTATCTTAGTGACAGACACCAATATGTAACCATCAATGATAAAACTTCTTCCACTCTACCAATTACCGTTGGAGTGCCGCAGGGCAGTATCTTAGGACCTCTTCTATTTCTTATATATATAAACGATCTGCCTAATGACTAATATTCTTAAACCTATATTGTTTGCTGACGATACTACCCTTATCTATTCTGACCTCAACCCACATACACTAAATAATGTTGTGAATAATGAATTAAAAAAGTCCACTTATGGATGTCAACTAACAAACTAACATTAAACATAGAAAAGACTTACTACATCTTATATGGAAGCAAATCATCAAAAGCAATTCAGCTACAGACAGACAATATTAACATCAGTAATAAAAATGATGGCAAGTTTCTTGGCCTATTCCTAGACAAGAGACTTAACTTCAGCACCCACATTCAACACATAACTAAGAAAGTCTCTAAGACAGTTGGTATACTCTCTAAAATAAGATATTATGTTCCTAACTCTGCTCTCCTCTCACTATATTATGCACTAATCTACCCCTATCTTAATTATGGTATCTGCATGGGGGTCTACCACTGCAAACCACCTTAAGCCCATCATCACCCAGCAAAAATCTGCTATCAGAATAATAACTAACTCTGCTTTCAGACAACACTCAGCTCCCTTGTTTAAATCCCTAAACTTGCTAAATATTAACTCCTTCCACACATTCTCTTGTGTCAACTACATTTACAAAACCCTGTTCTTAAATGCAAACCATGCTCTGAAACTCTCCCTGGACAGATGTAATAGGACCCATTATCACCACACCAGAAATAAATATCTCTTTGATATCCCCAGGGTCAAAATTAATCTGTGTAAACTGTGATGGGAAAATGTAGGAGTGTAGATGTTCGGCAGTCTTCCTAATAGCTGGTGTCAATGCCTGTCACATTTACAAAAAAAAGAGACTGCTTGGCTGTTGTCTGTGGTAAATTAAGGGAAGACACGCAAAACACATAGTATGAATAATGAAACTTTAAATAATTGGAAAGCAAATGTAAACAAAGGCAATCCCTTGGCTATGTACAGTGCAAACAAACAAGTCAAAAAATATAACAAAAATAAAGAATAGGGATAATTTACTCTAGGAATAATATAAAGACAAAAAATGCAATAATGGTGCTGAGAATATGAGCGCTAGCTGAGAACCTCCACCGATAAACAGAGGACGTGTATCAGTTGGTTGTTCACAGCTTGAGAGCACAAGGATATTCTGACTTCAATGGCTGGATCCAGCCCAGACATCGACTCAGGTAGAGGGCGCTGAGGTGCAGAGGTGCAGGTGTGCAGTCGGCTGGTCACCAATCAGAAGCAGGCAGGCTGGGAACGGTAGTTTGCTGGTTGACGACGGACGAGCCGGCGTGGAGGGAGTGTGGAGTAGGGGGTACGTTTTGCCTCCTGGTCAAAACGTTTTGTGCTACTGGTAGACGTATCTTGAAGGTAGCATTTTATTCTTGTATATATGTAAGAAGCTTTATGTAGGGAAGAGCAGGCTCAATCTCTCTTGAAAGAGATTATCGTCACAACTCTCCCCCGAAGCCTACTCTTACTGGGTCAAGTAACTTCTTCTGATGGTAGAGTGGTAGGTGGAGCTGCCTCTACCTCATAGACTCTGGAGAGGGCGTCTGCTATGATGTTGTCAGTACCCTTGATGTAGAAGATCTCCAGGTTGAAATTCTGCAGATATAAAGCCCATCGTAGAAGTCGTTGATTGTTTCATTGGGCTTGCTGCAAGAAGCATAGGGGACTGTGGTCCGAGTAGATGGTGGTAGACCAAGCACCTTGTAGGTACGATGCAAAGTACTGTAAATTCAGGACAATGGCGAGTAGGTCCTTTTCGATAGTGCGGTAAATCTTCTGGTGTGGTTTTAACTTGTAGCTGTAGTAGCTAACAGGCAGAACCTCCTCGCCTCGTTGTCGCATTAGGACACCCCCGATGCCGGTACAACTGGCGTCGACATGGAGGATGAAAGGCTTCGTGATATCTGGCGAGGCGAGAATAGGATTAGAACAGAGCAGAGATTTAAGTTGTTCAAAAGCAATGGTTTGCTGAATGGTCCAATGATACCGTTGCTTGGGGCTGGTTAAAGTGATCAATGATGTCGCTACCGTACTAAAATTCTTCACAAACCTACGGTAGTAGGAGGCAAGACCAAGGAAGCGCAGGAGCTGCTTCCTGGTGGTAGGCTGTGGGTAATGCTGGATGGCTTGAGTGTGTCCGTTTAACGGAGCTAGGCTGCCACTCCCTATCACATGACCAAGATAACGCACTTTACCTTTAGCAAAGGTGGACTTGCCCAGGTTGATGGTGAGGCCGGCTGTCAGGAGCTTGGTGAACAATCGTTGCAGCTGGAGCAGATGTTCGTTCCAGGTGTTGGATGCTGCATCGATATCATCCAAGTAGGCGTAGGTGTTATCTAAACCATGGATGACGCGGTTGACAGCTTGCTGGAAGGTGGCCGGGGCATTACATAGTCCAAAGGGAAGGCGTTCATATCTGTAAAGGCCAAAAGGAGTGGTGAAGGCAGATATCTCCTTAGCTCGCTCTGTCAAACATTCTTGGTAGTATCCTTTGAGTAAGTCTAGTTGGGATAAATACCGAGCATTACCAATGGCGTCAAGGATGTCATCTATTCTAGGTAATGGGTACGCATCCTTGACAGTCACAAGATTTAATTTCCGATAATCGGTACACAACCTCACTTTACCTTGCGGTTTCGGCACCAAGATGCAGGGTGAGGCCCAAGGGGACTCACAAGGGGTGGCCAGCCCATGATCCAGGAGGTACTGTACCTCAGCACGCATAACTTCTTTTTCCTAGGGCTGATTCGGTAGAAAGGTTGACGAATCGGCCGGGTGTCAGGGAGTAGCTGGATGTCGTGCTGAACCACATTACACTCTTGTGGATCATCGCTGAACAACTTCTGATGTTCCTTGAAGATTTTGATGAGAGGTGCATTATTACTGTCCTGCAAATAGGTATGAAGATCAGTTAGGATTTCAGAGTTGGAAGGCACTGACTCAGTGTTAGTGCTTTCGGGAGAAGCAGGGAAGGTCTCACTGTGGAGGTGAAACCTGGTAGGTCTCTGGTAGGTAGGTGTTTTTGGTAGGGACGCGAGTCTTATTTTCCTCGGCGTCACCTTTAAATGTGGAGACTGATACCAACACAGTGGGGGAGTACCTTGATAATGCTTCAAGAGGTTTATGAGGCACAACTGGGTCTTCCGCCGCCTATCTGGAGTCTCAAGAACGTAGTTGTGGTTGCTTCTGCACTCCTTGATGCGGTAGGGTCCTGAAAACTTGTTTTGCAAAGGAGAACCTGGGATAGGAAAATATGCCAACACGAAGTCTCCTGGTTTAAATTTTCTTATTTTGTTGCTTTGGTCAAAATGAGTTTTCATCCTCTCCTGAGCTTTCTAGAGATTGTCATTAGCAAATTTACGTACTCTCTCTATAATGTGTTTTAAGTTTTGAAGAAATTGGGGCACATTCTGAGGCTCACTGAAGGTGGCATTACGTAGAGAGTCTTTAAAAGCTTTGAAAGGAGTACGGCACTTAAGTCCGTAGAGCATCTCATAAGGAGATACTCCTAGAGACTCATTGGGGAGACTTCTGAAAATGCACATAATGAGGTCAAGTTGTTTATCCCAGTTCTTCAAGGTTTCATTTCAAAATTTCTTTAGGAGTGCTTTGATAGTCTGATGACTACGTTCAAGAGAACCCTGTGAAGCAGGATGATAGGGGGCTGGACAATACCTGTGTGATGTTGAATTCTTCCAGTGTCTTCTTGAAGAGATCACTGGTGAAGTTGGTGCCGCAGTCACTTTGAACCTCTCTTGGAAATCCATACTGGGTGAAGATCTTCAATAGGTGTTTCACCACAGTAGCAACCGTAATGTTCTTTACTGGAACTGCTATGGGGAATCTGGTGGTAGGACACAGGATGGTTAGTATATAGGCGTTGCCAGAACTGGTCCGGGGTAAAGGACCAACACAGTCTATGATGAGTCTGTGGAAAGGTTCCACAGGCACCTGGATGGGAGTCCATGGAGCCTTGGGGATAGAGATGTTAGGTTTACCTGTCATCTGACATGTATGACACTGTTACACGTGACGTTTGACGTCTTTATCCATACCTGGCCAGTAGTAGTCTTGTCTGATTCCGTGGTAGGTTTTGTTAAAACCATAGTGAGAAAGAGCTCCGTGAGCCAGGTGTAGAATATCGGGCCGTAGGCTGGTGGAAATCACTAGTTGTTCGACATTGGCCCAATCGTCATCCTCCTTCAGCTTACTGGGTTTGTACCTGAGGTAGAGCAGCTCATTCTCTAGGAAGAACCCAGGGATACTGTTAGGTTGACTCTCAGCCTGGAAGAACAATGGTGTTAATGATAGATCTTCCCTCTGTAACTTACAGAACTCCAAACTAGTAAGATTCGGTGGTAGATTCTGAGGGTCTTGAGGGACACCAGTAGCAGTAGAGTCAGCTGGTAGAGGTCGTGCAGCTTGTGCACGGGTGGTCACCAAAACCGGAGGAGAAACTTTATCACTTTCTTGGACCTCTGCTGGAACATACTAAAAGATGGGATTATCCATTACAGAAGTACACACCTGGGGTTTGTCCATGATGATCAGGTTGGACGGTTGCAGATCTTCTGCCAAGTCGTTGCCCAGGAGAAGTTGCACTCCAGGCATGGGAAAAGGCTTTTCCCTGATGGCGACTTGGACTTCACCGGTCACGAAGGGACAATCCAGGTGGACTCTGGCGAGTGGATACGGAGTGAGAGCAGTGAGATCAGTGATAAGGACGGTTTCCCCGGTGTAGGTGATGTTAGGCACAGCTGATTTCAATATTATGGACTGAAGAGCCGCTGTGTCCCTCAAGATCTTCAATTTGAAACGTCCCTCCGAATCTGTACCGTTGGTTGAGACAGTTCCAGGATACAGGTGTTTGTTGAAGAGAGAAAGATCATTAACAGGAACACCAAAATTCATCATAGGCTTACCGGACTTAGGAGAAGTCTATTTGGGTTTAGTAGATTCATTATTGCCTTTGTATTGAGCCTTCCCACATCTATCTATGGTATGTCCATAGAGTTTGCAATACTTACAATACAATTGAGAGCTCGCTTGATCTGTACTCACTTTATCGTAACTGTACCAAGACTTCTTACTGGGAGGTTGTGATAGACAGTGGATGAGGCTGTAGGTGTCAGCCGACTTCGCACATTTGATGTAGTCGGTTTCTTCTTTATCTGCTAAATATAAACGGATGGTAGGGGGTACACGTCTCAAGAATTCTTCAACTAGCATGAGGTTGACGAGTTCTGCAAATGTAGAGACATGTGCTACTTCCAGCCATTTCATGAAATATCTTTTCTTTGTATTGACAAATTCTAGAAAGATGGTGGTACTTGCCTTTAGATAATCACGGAATTTTCGTCTGTAGCTTTCGGTGGAGAGAAGATAGGCGTCCAAAACAGCTTGCTTCAGGGTCTGGTAGTCATTTTCAGACGCTAAGGTACTGAGAGTAACTGCAGCTCTTCCTGTGAGATACTCTCTGAGAAGGGTAGACCATTGATCTGCAGGCCAGCTAAGTTTTTTAGCTAGGGTCTCAAAAGTGGTGAAAAAACGTCGATTTCTGTCTCAACGAATGGTGGCATTAACTTACTTGCATGGGAGACATTGAAACTTACGGGAAGACTAGCTGTAGCTTGTTGGCGCTAAGTGTGGTGTATACTTTCCAACGCGAGTTCTTGTCGACGATATTCGAGAGCACTATCAGCTTGCTGTTTATTGTGCTCCCGTTGTATCTCCAGGTCACGTTTTCTTGCTTCAAGCTGCTCTCGCTCTCGCTCACGGAGTAGGGCAGCCTCACGTTCTTTGAGGGCCATCTCTCATTCTTGTTCTTCCTTCCTTATGGCAGCCTCTTCTTTCTTTTGTTCCCGCTCGCTCTTTGCAAGTTCGAGCGTTAGTTTTTTAGTTGCCAGAGCATGTCTATCTGCAATAGAATAATTTTCGTGAGTTTCAGAGTCAATCTTCCCTTCATCTAAGAGGTGATCCAAGATTAAGTTGTGCAAGTCATTTTTGTTGGCTCCTTGGGGAGCATCTAGTTGATAGTCGTGGGCAAGAGCTTGTAATTCGGTCCTCTTGGCACGACTTAAGGTCCCTATTTCACCTGCTGGATCGTTAAAGAAAGCTGGGAGACGAAACATGGTGAAAAATAGCAAATAAATGTACAATGAATATAATTGTATGGTAAATGCCAGAAACAGGATAACGTGGCAACTGGTAACTAGCCTGTGGAATTTTAATCTTTAACAATTAACGTTAATTTTAGGATGGTAAATGATTAGTCAATCAAAATTGCAGGAAATCTTGTACCCGGTACTCATTGTAAGAGAATAAGGGCAAGAAAATCCTACTAAATAAATTAAACTGAGTTTCTAAAACAAATGAAACATTTAATTGCTTCAAAAGTGAATAAGGTAGTCCAAGAATGTAGGCATACATTGCCAAGTCTCTGTAGGACATAAGCAAGGGTTTTCCCACTAAATGAAATATGATACTTACAGAATTAGCAAACTTTGTGCTCTGAAAAAAGAAAGCTAATTCCCTACCTAAGTAAATATCATCATTTCTGACCGACATATAGGGGTGCGATTGTCAACTGGTGACGAGAACTGCTGCTGAGGTCCTAACTCAGCAATGTAGTCCGTGCTAGAGGAACTATGGCCCTCTGTATCTTCCTGCAGTCGGATTGCAGAAGATCGGGTGCTTTGACCCGAAGACAAATCAAAGTACCAGGGGTACCAAAATGATGATCTGCCGAAATGTGAGAAATATCCTAGGGACAAAAGGTGGTAAACACGAGTAATAACACTGAGGGAGGGATGACCAATTAAGAGAATGACTGAGGCCTACAGTCACCACGTAATCCAAAGTTATCCAACACTCACCATATGCTACTCTCGGAATGCACAATACACACAGCACCATATAAATATGAAAAGTAATGAAAATATTGAAAAACAACTGTAGCAAAGCCAAGTACACTTACCACAAGTTGATGTTCTAGTACTAGTACCTGAGTGAAGCATCCCGGACAGGCCCCCATGAAATGTGATGGGAAAATGTAGGAGTGTAGATGTTCAGCAGTCTTCCTAATGGGTGGTGTCAATGCCTGTCACATTTACAAAAAAAAGGAGACTGCTTGGCTGTTGTCTGTGGTTTATTAATGGAAGACACGCAAAACACATAGTATGAACAATGAAACTTTAATTAATTGGAAATCAAATTTAAACAAAGACAATCCCTTGGCTATGTATAGTGCAAACAAACAAGTCAAAAAATCTAACATAAAAATAAAGAATATGGATAATTTACTCTAGGAATAATATAAAGACAAAAATGCAGTAATGGTGCTGAGAATATGAGCGCTAGGTGAGAACTGATAAACAGAGGACGTGTATCAGTTGGTTGTTCACAGCTTGAGAGCACAAGGATATTCTGACTTCAATGGCTGGATCAAGCCCAGACATCGACTCAGGTAGAGGGCGCTGAGGTGCAGAGGTGCAGGTGTGCAGTCGGCTGGTCACCAATCAGAAGCAGGCAGGCTGGGAATGGTAGTTTGCTGGTTGACGACTGATGAGCCGGCGTGGAGGGAGTGTGGAGTAGGGGGTACGTTTTGCCTCCTGGTCAAAACGTTTTGTGCTACTGGTAGACGTATCTTGAAGGTAGCATTTTATTCTTGTATATATGTAAGTAACTTTATGTAGGGAAGAGCAGGCTCAATCTCTCTTGAAAGAGATTCTCGTCACAAAACACTCTATGCAAATTAAGGGACCTAGTCTATGGAACTCACTCCCTAGTGAATTGAAAAGCTGTCAAACTTTTGCCTTATTTAAAAGCAAAACCAAAAAGTACCTAATTTCATCTTCTTAGTTTCCTACACTGAGCTTTAAATTTGCTCTGTACCTAGTGTTACCCAATCTCCTAATTTTTATGTATTTAACCCAAACAACCTTATCATTGTGTTCATTGCTGTCTTCTTTTATGTGCTAGCCATATGCTGTATTGTGCCTACAAATTTTTGTCAACTACCATTCACGCTGTCATTGCAATCAATCTGAGCTACCTATGTGCTTTAATATACCTACAATTTTCTCTCATCTTTTTTTTTCTTGCCTTGTAACTGTTATCATTTTTTTTTATAAATTTTGCAAGTATTTACCTACTTAAAATTTTCTTAGATTAAGGACCTGCCCGAAACGCTGCACGTACTAATGGCTTTACAAGATTGTAATTACCATATTATGTATCCTCACAATCCCAATGAACCTTCTTGCATATGCATAAATAAATAAATAAATAAATAAATTTCAGATCATGGTTAGCATTTAGGAACAAGGTTTTGTACAGGTAGGTAGCACATGAGAAAAAAAGGGGAAGGTGATCGAATGTATATTCCCCTTAAACTACTCAAAAGGTCATATGATGTGTGACATTGAACTCAGTTTTTAAAATTTTCTGAAACTCTTTCAAATGTTTTGTGCTGAATCTACTAGCCAAATGCTCCAACTTTGTTTAAATGATACCAGTGTAACTTGAAAAACAAGAAAATATAAAATTATAAAATTGAATATTAAAAACTTCAGATTTTCAAATCAGCTGCAAAAATATATAATATCGCAATTGTTCATTTATTTATTTATTTATTTATTTATATACAAGAAGGAACATTGGGTTTGTGAGAATACATTGAATAGTACAGTATTAACAATCTTGTAGAGCCACTAGTACGCGCAGCGTTTCGGGCAGGTCCTTAATCTAACAGATAAATTTAAGTAGGTAATTTCTATCAGAATTAATAAATGATAACAAATACATTGCAAGAGAAAAATGAGATGAGAGAGCTTAGGAAATATATTAAAGCACATTGGTATATTAAAGCTCTGACTGATTACATTAACAGCTTGATTGGTAATTTAAACAAGATTAATAGACACCATACAGCAGATTGACAGCACATATAAAAAGACAGCAATGATCACAATGGTAAAGAGGTTCAAATTGGGTACATAAAGGTTGGGAGATTGGGTAGCAAAAGATACAGTGCAATTTTAAGGCAAAAGGTAAAAAACTATGAAGATGAAATTAGGTACTTTTTAGTATTGTTTTTGAATGATGTAAAAGTTTGACACCTTTTCAATTCAATAGGGAGTGAGTTCCATAAACTGAGTCCTTTTATTTGCATAGAGTGTTTACACAGATTAAGTTTAACTCTGGGGATATCAAAGAGATATTTATTTCTGGGGTGGTGATAATGAGTCCTATTACATCTGTCCAGGAAGAGTTTCAGAGCAGGATTTGCATTTAAGAACAGGGTTTTGTAAATGTAGTTGACACAAGAGAATTTGTGGAGTGAGATTATGTTTAGCATGTTCAAGGAGTTAAACAAGGGGACTGAGTGTTGTCTGAAAGCAGAATTTGATATTATTCTGATAGCAGATTTTTGCTGGGTGATGATGGACTTGAGGTGGTTTGCAGTGGTTGAACCCCATGCACAGATACCATAGTTAAGATAGGGATAGATTAGTGCATACTATAGAGAGATGAGAGCAGAGTTAGGTACATAATATCCGATTTTGGAGAGTATACCAACTGTTTTAGAGACTTTCTTAGTTATGTGATGTATGTGGGTACTGAAGTTGAGTCTCTTGTCTAGGAATAGGCCAAGAAACTTACCATCATTTTTATTGCTAATGTTTACATTGTTTATCTGAAGCTGAATTGCATTTGTAGATTTGCTTCTAAATAAGATGTAGTAGGTCTTTTCTATGTTAAATGTTAGTTTGTTGGTTGACATCCATAAGTGGACTTTTTTTAGTTCATTATTAACAACGTTATTTAGTGTATGTGGGTGGGGGTTGGAGTAGATGAGGGTAGTATCATCAGCAAACAAAATAGGTTTCAGAATGTTAGAGACATTAGGCAGATCATTGATGTATATAAGAAATAGAAGAGGTCCCAAGATGCTGCCCTGTGGCACTCCAACGGTTATTGGTAGAGTGGGAGAGGTTATATTATTGATGGCTACACATTGGTGTCTATCACTAAGATAGGATTGGATATAGTCCAGTGCATGGCCTCGGATTCCATAATGATGGAGTTTACATTAGAGCTAATTATGATTATGAATATCAAAGGCTTTCTCAGGTCAAAGAAGAGTCCAATCGGAAACTCATTTTTGTCAAGGGCTGAGTAAATTATATCAAGGAGACTAATAATTGCATCGTTGGTACTCTTTTGGGAACGGAAGCCAAACTGACAGGGGGCTAAGAATGTCGAATTTTACGAGATAAGAGTAGAGCTGTTTGTAAATAATTTTTTCAAATCATTTGGTGTTATGCTCTCTGAATAGCACATGATCTTCATTTTCATATATTAAGAATATAGGTTTTCAGTATTGTTTATTGTAAAAAAAAAATCATGCGCAAATTTAGACACCAAAAATTTATAACTCCAAACTTTTAAGAGTTTATGAAAAATCCATTCTATTGGATTTTAGGACAGGCAGTTGTGCACAATATACGTAAAAATGTTGAGAATCGGTCAGAAACTAGATTTCTGGATACTGAAGTAAATTGAAATTCTAGTTATAGATATAATTGAAGTTGAAGTTATTGACAATGAATAAGGCAGTTATAATTCATGAATTTACTTAATATGTAATAAACATTGTTGGCATTCGTACTCAAGTACGTGAAACTTGTAGGTCAATGTTGTAGAAATGAAGTCAAGAAAAAATAACCCCACAAAAAAATAGCGATAAGTATAATAAATATAATGATTAAGGGATTACAGTATACTGAGTGAGCCAACATGAGAGAGAGAGGGTGAGCCAACATGAGAGAGGGGGTGAGCCAACATGAGAGAGAGAGGGTGAGCCAACATGAGAGAGGGGGTGAGCCAACATGAGAGAGGGGGTGAGCCAACATGAGAGAGAGAGGGTGAGCCAACATGAGAGAGGGGGTGAGCCAACATGAGAGAAGGGGTGAGCCAACATGAGAGAGGGTGAGCCACATGAGAGATGGGGTGAGCCAACATGAGATAGGAGGTGAGCCAACATGAGAGATGGTGGTGAGCCAACTTAGAGAGGGTGTGGCCAACATGGAGAGATAGAGGAGGGTGTGAGCCAACATGAGAGAGGTGTGAGCCAACATGAGAGAGAGGTGAGCCAACATGAGAGAGGGAGTGAGCCAAAAGAGAGGGGTGGCCAACATGAGAGAGGTGAGTCGAGGGGAGCTAAAAAAAACGAACATGAGAGAGGGGGACAGTTAGATAAGTGTAGCCAACATGATAGAGATGGTGCAATGAGTGGTAGCCAACATGAGAGAGGTGTAGCCAACATGAGAGAGGGGTGTAGCCAACATGAGAGACGGGGTGAGCCACATGAGAGAGGGGGGAGCCAACATAGAGAGAGGGGTAGCCAACATGAGAGAGGGGGTGAGCCAAACGCATGAGAGAGGGTGAGCCATTAGAAGTGATTGCAGAGAGAGTGGTGGAGCAACATGAAGAGGGAGCTGAGCACAATATGACAGAGAGGGGGTGGCCAACATAGAGAGAGGGTTAGCCACATGAGAGAGGGGAGTATAGGAGGATGAGCCAACATGAGAGATGGGGGTGAGCCAACATGAGAGAGAGGGGGGACCACATGAGGATGTAGAACTGAGAGAAGGGCTGAGCCCAACATGAGAGAGAATGAGAGTGAGCCAACATGCGCAAGTGACCAGAGAGGGGTGAGCCACACATGAGAGAAGGGGTGAGCCAACATGAGAGAAGTGGGTGAGCCAACATGAGAGAAGGGGTGAGCCAACATGAGAGAGAGGTGAGCAACATTGGAGGAGCATGAGAGAGCAGGTGAGCAACTAGAGATGAGGAGACACGAGATGGGGGTGAGCCAACATGAGTGAGGGGGTGAGCCAACATGATAGAGTGATCCTGATGAGAGAGGGTGAGCCAACATGAGAGAAGAGGGTGAGCACAAAATGAGAGAGGGGTGGACCAACATGAGAGAGAGGGGTAGTCCAACATGCCAGATAGGGGTGAGCCAACATGAGAGAGAGGGAGGTAATGATATTTGTGAGGCCAACATAGATAGGAGAACATGGAGAGGTTAGCCATAGAAGTGAGCATGAGAGGGGGTGAGCCAACATGAGAGAGAGGGGAAACATGAGGAGGGCCAACAATAAAGGGTCGCCACTGAGAGTAGAGGGTGAGCCACATGAAGAGAAGCAGGGTGAGCCAACGATGAAGAGGGACAAATGAGGAGTAGCACGAGAGACAGTCGAGCAACCTGAGTAGCGGGTGATCCAACATAGACAGAGGAGGGTTGAGCCACAGGCATTATTGGAGAGGGTGAACCGAACATGAGAGAGGAGGGTGACCAACAGAGAGGGGTGGGTGAGCCAAAATAGGAGAGAGGGGGTAGCCACACATGAGAGCCGGGGGAGACAACTGAGAGTTGGTTATAGAGGGGGTGAGCCAACATTGAGAGAGGGGGTGAGACCA
>WNGS01163540.1:0-12654 GCA_020271785.1 Procambarus virginalis
TGGCTGCGGCTATGATGCATACAGTGACGGCTGTAGTGATGATGGCCAAAATAAATTAGGAATTAACAAGAACTACATCAGGAAGGTTTGAAACGGCTCTCGGTCAACCATCTTCAAATAACCATTATTTGATAATAAACTGAATATGACATTTATTAACAAGTTGATATGTTTCAGTTTATATAATAAGGTGCTTAATATACAAGATTCAACACCATATCATTTATATAGTTTAACACCCATAAGGTGATGATTGAAGTATAAAAGACTGGGAAACGTTTTCCTTAATGGCGGCCAGAAGACCTCTGCCTGGAGTTCAACCGACCGACAACATCAACATGGCGGGAGACAGCGCGCGCCAAGTCTCGCCCCGGCAACGCCGGCTACCACTGCCCACACCGGCGGCGGCCATTTTGTCCCAGCAATATTTAACTTAACGCGCCAGCGTAACAATACCATACATAAGATAGACAATCTCATTCCTGTTACAATTTGGGCTAAAGCGCGCTGGATTATGGACTGGAAAAAGCCCATTGTTGTTCTCACAGCCAGTTTGCCATAGCAACGGTGGGTGGCCTTCATGAAGCGTTACGAACCTCTACATCTTTTCTCAATCAGCTTTGATCACATTTATTAAACGGCTTACGAGAATCGAATTTCCCAATTAAATGATATTGTTATAAACAGCCTCCAGGTGCTGTTTATAACAGCAACTGTTTGATATGTGTAAACAAAGCCGCCAGAGATTGAGAAAAGATGTAGAAGTTCATAAATAGATGTGTAAACAGCCCGTCCTCCTAAGGGTTCCCACGTCAAGAACCTGTCGTACTAAAGTGCCCTTATCCTAACCTACCAGAGGACCCGAAACAGAAAACGGGACTGGATGTCCAATTTCACGAGCCGCTACCATTTTCTAGTACAATTTTTGGGAGAGTATACGTTAAAAATACGACGTTCTATTAGTAGGACGACTTGGTATAAATGATTGTTGGGGAGCTGGTCGGCCGAGCGGACAGCACGCTAGACTTGTGATCCTGTGGTCCTGGGTTCGATCCCGGGCGCCGGCGAGAAACAATGGGCAGAGTTTCTTTCCTAGCAGTAAAATAGGTACCTGGGTGTTAGTCAGCTGTCACGGGCTGCTTCCTGGGGGTGGAGGCCTGGTCGAGGACCGGGCCGCGGGGACACTAAAAAGCCCCGAAATCATCAAATCATCTCAAGATATCCTGGCTTAGACTGCCGTCTCCGACCCTCTGCACACCCCCCCACAATAGGCGACAAGCGCTGTGTAGTTTGTAGTTTAGCATAGTTTGGGGTCCCATTAATAGTGCTCAGTTACATACTCCTATATTCTCAATCGGACCCATGGACCGAAACGTCGTCGTCCCTTCACCTACTAGTGCGTGGTCTGGTCAACATACTTTAGCCACGTTATTGTGACTCATCGCCTGCATACTCCTATAGAAAATTCTTTTGCTTTGACTAAGGCAGATCCGGTTATGGAGTTGAGTCCCCAATCACAGTTTGTTTTAAAGTATTGGAAGAAAATATTTCACCCCTTTCGAAATTAAAGTTAGAATTGATAACAATAAATTAGTATAAAATATTATTTGTTAATTATTTTGCTTATATTATTAGTTAATAGTAATATCCATTCGTACCAATGTATACCTTTGGAATTAGCTGAGTATACCTGGAGTATACCTGGAGAAGGTTCTGGGAGTTCTTCTACTCCCCGAGCCCGGCCTAAGGCCAGGCTGGACTTGTGATAACTTGGTCCAACAGACTGTTGCTTGGAGCGGCCCGTTGGCCAAAATAACCACTACAGCCTGGTTGGTCCGGCACTTCTTGCAAGAAGTTATCTAAGTGCCTCTTGAATATATCCATCTTTGTCCCAGCAATATTTCTAATGCCACGTTCTCAGATACTGTCCACGGACAGTATCTGCTGACCTCCGTCCACGGACAGTTCCTGCTGACCGTCCACAGACAGTACCTGCTGACCGTCCACAGACAGTACCTGCTGACCGTCCACGGACAGTATCTGCTGACCTCCGTCCACGGACAGTACCTGCTGACCGCCCACGGACAGTACCCGCTGACCACCGTCCACGGACAGTTTCTGCTGACCGTCCACGGACAGTATCTGCTGACCACCGTCCACGCATCAACAAAGTCCTGCCACACACGTCACGATCCACAAATAACATTTCCATGCAAGGGACTAACTGTTTGACAACGGAGAGAGAAAGGTATTTAACCCACCGCCGTCACACACACACACACACACACACACACACACACACACACACACACACACACAGCAAAAGACAGAGGACAACCGGAACAGATACAACAGGGCCAGGAATAACTACATAAAAATAAGAAGATTGGAGAAAGAAACAATGAAAATGATATTGCCTCCAAAGCAAAGTGCCAACCTAAACTCCTACATAACCATATAAGAAGGAAAATGAATGTGTATGACCAAGTTGGTTGATACCTGGTAGATGGGGTTCTGGGAGTTGTTCTACTCCCCAGCCCGGCCCGAGGCCAGGCTTGACTTGTGAGAGTTTGGTCCACCAGGCTGTTGCTTGGAGCGGCCCGCAGGCCCACATACCCACCACAGCCTGGTTGGTCCGGCACTCCTTGGAGGAAACTAAGTTTCCTCTTGAAGATGTCCACGGTTGTTCCGGCAATATTTCTTATGCTCGCCGAGAGGACGTTGAACAACCGCGGACCTCTGATGTTTATACATCAGAGACGGAGAGACCTTTATCGTTATGGAGAGACAAGACCTTGAAGACACAGCATACTGCATACAGTAGTCACTGAAGACGTGAAGATGTTACTTTAGGGGTCAGCATCACCAGCAGGTTAAGTGTACTCTGATGGCGGTGCTGAGAGAGGCAGCAGGAGCACTCTCTCAGCTGCTCCCAAAAATACAATTCCAATACAACTCAAGACGGGAGTTTTCCCATAGTTTCACGTAGACTCAATATGCAAGAACAGGACCCAGACAGGAACTATTAAATTATACACCGGTGAAAATACCTTGATGACCAGACCAGGCATCCTGATCTGGTCAAACCAGGCTGTTGGACGCGGCTGCTCGCAGCCTGACGTATGAGTCACAGCCTGGTCGATCAGGTATCCTTTGGCGGTGTTTATCCAGTTCTGTCTTGAACACTGTGAGGGGTCGCCAGTTATGCCCCTTATGTGTAGTGGAAGCGTGTTGAACAGTCTCGGGCCTCTGATGTTGATAGTTCTCTCTTGAACACTGTGAGGGGTCGGTCAGTTATGTCCCTTACGTGTAGTGGAAGCGTGTTGAACAGTCTCGGGCCTCTGATGTTGATAGTTCTCTCTCAGAGTACCTGTTGCACCTCTGCTCTTCAATGGGGGTATTCTGCACATCCTGCCATGCCTCCTGGTCTCATGTGCTGTTATTTCTGTGTGTAGATTTAGAACCGGTCCTTCAAATATTTTCCATTTGTAAATTATGCGTGGTTCTCAACCGGAGACCAAGGAGGGGGTGTGAGGGCAGGTTCCCGTTTGGGACCCGCCAGAATCACCGAAACCCCCATTGTGGGCCACGAATTATTTTCCGGTGGGTCGTAGACCATAAATTCTAAGAATTAATACCTGTATATCTGCCTATTTAGCAAGTGGTGAGTATGGTGTCAGGCAGTTTTTCCCATAACGAAAGTGTGGCAGAGGGTTTCAGGTCTATTGAGTATAGCATATAGAGCCGCTAGTACCAAAAAAAAATTTGTGAAGACCAGACCACACACTAGAAGGTGAAGGGACGACGACGTTTGTGATGAGGAAGTAGAGAGACAGGCAATAAATAGGCAAGAGAGAGCTGAGGAGCAACGTAAGATGTAGTAGAGGAGATAGTAGTAATAATAAGAGCTGCAGAGGGCCTATTCGGCCCATACAAGGCAGCTCCGGATGAGAAGGATTCCACGTTACTGTGACTCATCGCCTGCAAATGTTGTGAAGTTTTTGACTCTATGCTCTATAGCAGAAAAGGCTCTTCAAGACCATAGAGTGAGAAACTGTAAACAGTATCAGTCATTTTAATGAGGTTATAGAATTAATTCAGGCCGACGTCTCTGTGTTCAAACAAAAACTTGATAAAACAAATTCAAAGAATATGTGATCAACCAGGCTGTGACGCTTACGTCAGGTGCGAGCAGCCGCGTCCAACAGCTTGGATGACTAGTCCAGCAACCAGGAGGCCTGGTCGGAGACCGGGCCGCGGGGTCGTTGGTTCCTTTTCAAGTTGATTTTTTGCTGGTATTAATTACGGTGGTAGCGACAGTGGAGGTTGTGGTAGTGACGTTAATAGCTGTGGCTGTCTTGATAGTGATGACAGTGGTGGTAGTAGTGGTGGTTGGTGGTGGTGGTGGCCAGGGAGGCAGGCGGAGCGCCACCCACGCACCACCCGTCAAGGAAGCGTCATAGACCAGCCACACTCTCCAATGAGATGGATTAATATCAGGAAGAAGTGGCTTACACGGGGCGAGAGCTCGTTATGAGAGGAGGGGGAGGCGGCCCTTGGTAGATAAGGGGGGAGACACAGTCCTGGGTAGATAAGGGGGAGAGACAGTCCTGGGTAGATGAGAGGGTGACAGCCCTGGGTAGATGAGGGGGTGACAGCCCTGGGTAGATGAGGGGGTGACAGCCCTGGGTAGATGAGGGGGTGACAGCCCTGGGTAGATGAGGGGGTGACAGCCCTGGGTAGATGAGGGGGCGACAGCCCTGGGTAGATGAGGGGGAGACAGACCTGGGTAGATGAGGGGGAAGACAGCCCTAGGTAGATGAGGGGGAGGCAGCCCTGGGTAGATGAGGTGGTAGACAGCCCTGGGTAGATGAGGGGGAGGCAGCCCTGGGTAGATGAGGAGGTAGACAGCCCTGGGTAGATGAGGGGGTGACAGCCCTGGGTAGATGAGGGGGTGACAGCCCTGGGTAGATGAGGGGGTGACAGCCCTGGGTAGATGAGGTAGACAGCCCTGGGTAGATGAGGGGGTGACAGCCCTGGGTAGATGAGGTAGACAGCCCTGGGTAGATGAGGGGGAGACAGCCCTGGGTAGATGAGGGGGTGACAGCCCTGGGTAGATGAGGAGGTAGACAGCCCTGGGTAGATGAGGAGGTAGACAGCCCTGGGTAGATGAGGAGGTAGACAGCCCTGGGTAGATGAGGAGGTAGACAGCCCTGGGTAGATGAGGATGTATACAGCCCTGGGTAGATGAGGGGGTGACAGCCCTGGGTAGATGAGGTGGTGACAGCCCTGGGTAGATGAGGGGGTGACAGCCCTGGGTAGATGAGGGGGTGACAGCCCTGGGTAGATGAGGGGGTGACAGCCCTGGGTAGATGAGGGGGTGACAGCCCTGGGTAGATGAGGAGGAGACAGCCCTGGGTAGATGAGGAGGTAGACAGCCCTGGGTAGATGAGGAGGTAGACAGCCCTGGGTAGATGAGGAGGTAGACAGCCCTGGGTAGATGAGGGGGAGGCAGCCCTGGGTAGATGAGGAGATAGACAGCCCTGGGTAGATGAGGGGGAGGCAGCCCTGGGTAGATGAGGAGGTAGACAGCCCTGGGTAGATGAGGAGGTAGACAGCCCTGGGTAGATGAGGAGGTAGACAGCCCTGGGTAGATGAGGAGGTAGACAGCCCTGGGTAGAGTAAGGTAAGGCAACAAGTGAGGCAAGAGACAGTAGCAGCAAGGGGGGGGGGGGGACGAAGGGGTAGCCTGGATTGTACCTGGATGAGATTCTGAGAGTTCTTCTACTCTACTTTATATTTCAGAGTGCCAAGGGAGCCGGCCGGCCGAGCGGACAGCACGCTGGACACGTGATCCTGTGGTCCCGGGTTCGACCCCGGGCGCTGGCGAGAAACGATGGGCAGAGTTTCTTTCACCCTATGCCCCTGTTACCTAGCAGTAAATCGGTACCTGGGAGTTAGTCAGCTGTCACGAGCTGCTTCCTGAGGGTGGAGACCTGGTCGAGGACCGGGCCGCGGGGACACTAAAGCCCCGAAATCAATTCAAAATAACCTCAAGAAGGTCCTCCTATCGGCGGATCACCCACACGCGAATGATATAATATTGTACTGTAACACCGTAGGTGTTTGGTTTAATTTTATTTAATACATACATGGAGATATATGAGTCACAGACAAGGATTTTGACAGACGCCAGCTTGCCTGGCCTGGATCTCACACCTCTAGTGTTAATGACACCGAGTTGACCTGAGGTCAGGTCATGCGAATCTCACCTAGCTCTCGCTAATCTTATAATTGAGCCGGGTAGCCTTCAAACATGCCGACGTTTAAGGAGTGGCTTGGTAGAGTGCCGGAGGCTATCTAACTTGTGGGCGGAGTTAGCCACCAGGTTTCCCAATATATACTCGGAGAGCTATCGATTCAAGATGAGGAGAAGGACAGCAGAAGCAGAGCCATAGAGGAGAACAGACAGCAGCGGCCAGCCGTCCAGACAGGCGGTCTGCCGGCGGGGGCGGGACAGTCTCTGTCAACTACAGACCCCCCCCCTTTCTCTATTCCACGGAGACTCTTAAGACTCGGAGACACTTGGTGAGTTGAACATTGAGGGACTTTGTCGGGTTCACTAAACAGGTGTTGTGTGATGATCAGGGGCAGTCGAGTTGTAGGGTTCTCGAATTCTTGGATGATGACTCACTTTGAATATTAAGCTTTGAACATTTTTACTTGCTTAAATTATTGATACTCAGTATGTGAAATATAATTGAAAGTTATTATTTAAACTGTGTTTAACTTTGTTCCCTAGAGATTTTGGAGTTGAGATAAGAAAGTCTCTGCGGTTACTGGTTCATGAAATTAATGAGTACATGTTTAGAGTTGAAACATGGTAATAACATCTTTTGGTACAGACAAGTTCCATTCCTTGTCTTGTATGTAAATGAATCTAGAATGGATGGTGGCAGCATTTTCTATTTTCTATTTACTAATTTCTTCTTCTATTTCCTATTTCTCATTCTTCTATTTTCTACTTCTACTATCTACTCTTCTACTTCTACTATCTACTTTCCTACTTCTACCTATCTACTATCTACCTCTTCTACTTATCCTACTCACTTCCTTCTTACTCGATTCAAATTCTTCTTTCCTCCCCCCTGTTACAGTACATTATGACCCGGGCAGCGCCGGGTAAAGAATCTAAGATGAGAATAAGATAAGAGCAGTGATGCCAGAGTGTAAAGTATTAAGTTTGGAGAACTATTGCCCAATCGTTGTGGCGACCCACCAGGTGAACACGAACACCAGTCCGTCCTCCTAAAGGTTCCCCCAACGTCCAGAAAACGGTCAATTAAAGTGTCCTCTACTAACGTACCACCAGAGGACCCAAACAGAAAACGGGACAGTACGTCACTTTCGCTATCCGCTTGCATTTTCTAGTACGACCATTTTTGGCCGTATGTACCGCATACGGGCGAAAAGCGACGTTCGGAGGACAGGTTACACACACACACACACACACACACACACACACACACACACACACACACACACGCACACACACACACACACACACACACGCCTCCACTGCCAAACCTAGACAGGCAAACTCTGGCCTAGCCAAACTCTGGCCTAGCCAAACACTGGCCTAGCCAAACCCTGGCCTAGCCAAACCCTGGCCTAGCCAAACCCTGGCCTAGCCAAACACTGGCCTAGCCAAACACTGGCCTAGCCAAACACTGGCCTAGCCAAACCCTGGCCTAGCCAAACACTGGCCTAGCCAAACACTGGCCTAGCCAAACACTGGCCTAGCCAAACACTGGCCTAGCCAAACACTGGCCTAGCCAAACACTGGCCTAGCCAAACACTGGCCTAGCCAAACACTGGCCTAGCCAAACACTGGCCTAGCCAAACACTGGCCTAGCCAAACACTGACCTAGCCAAACACTGGCCTAGCCAAACACTGGCCTAGCCAAACACTGGCCTAGCCAAACACTGGCCTAGCCAAACACTGACCTAGCCAAACCCTGGCCTAGCCAAACACTGGCCTAGCCAAACCCTGGCCTAGCCAAACACTGGCCTAGCCAAACCCTGGCCTAGCCAAACCCTGGCCTAGCCAAACCCTGGCCTAGCCAAACCCTGGCCTAGCCAAACCCTGGCCTAGCCAAACACTGACCTAGCCAAACCCTGGCCTAGCCAAACACTGGCCTAGCCAAACCCTGGCCTAGCCAAACCCTGGCCTAGCCAAACACTGACCTAGCCAAACCCTGGCCTAGCCAAACACTGGCCTAGCCAAACACTGGCCTAGCCAAACACTGGCCTAGCCAAACCCTGGCCTAGCCAAACACTGACCTAGCCAAACCCTGGCCTAGCCAAACACTGGCCTAGCCAAACACTGGCCTAGCCAAACCCTGGTCCAGCCAAACACTGGCCTAGCCAAACACTGGCCTAGCCAAACACTGGCCTAGCCAAACACTGGCCTAGCCAAACCCTGGTCCAGCCAAACCCTGGTCCAGCCAAACCCTGGTCCAGCCAAACACTGGCCTAGCCAAACCCTGGTCCAGCCAAACACTGGCCTAGCCAAACACTGGCCTAGCCAAACACTGGCCTAGCCAAACACTGGCCTAGCCAAACCCTGTCCTAGCCAAACCTGGTCCAGCCAAACACTGGCCTAGCCAAACCCTGGCCTAGCCAAACACTGGCCTAGCCAAACCCTGTCCTAGCCAAACCCTGGTCCAGCCAAACACTGGCCTAGCCAAACCCTGGTCCAGCCAAACACTGGCCTAGCCAAACACTGGCCTAGCCAAACACTGGCCTAGCCAAACACTGGCCTAGCCAAACCCTGTCCTAGCCAAACCCTGGTCCAGCCAAACACTGGCCTAGCCAAACCCTGGCCTAGCCAAACACTGGCCTAGCCAAACACTGGCCTAGCCAAACCCTGTCCTAGCCAAACCCTGGCCTAGCCAAACCCTGGTCCAGCCAAACACTGGCCTAGCCAAACACTGGCCTAGCCAAACACTGGCCTAGCCAAACACTGGCCTAGCCAAACCCTGGTCCAGCCAAACATTGGCCTAGCCAAACCCTGGCCTAGCCAAACACTGGCCTAGCCAAACACTGGCCTAGCCAAACACTGGCCTAGCCAAACCCTGGCCTAGCCAAACACTGGCCTAGCCAAACCCTGGCCTAGCCAAACCCTGGCCTAGCCAAACCCTGGCCTAGCCAAACCCTGGCCTAGCCAAACACTGGCCTAGCCAAACCCTGACCTAGCCAAACACTGGCCTAGCCAAACACTGGCCTAGCCAAACACTGGCCTAGCCAAACCCTGGCCTAGCCAAACACTGGCCTAGCCAAACCCTGGCCTAGCTAAACTCTGGCCTAGCCAAACACTGGCCTAGCCAAACACTGGCCTAGCCAAACACTGGCCTAGCCAAACCCTGACCTAGCCAAACACTGGCCTAGCCAAACACTGGCCTAGCCAAACACTGGCCTAGCCAAACACTGGCCTAGCCAAACACTGGCCTAGCTAAACTCTGGCCTAGCCAAACACTGGCCTAGCCAAACTCTGGCCTAGCCAAACCCTGACCTAGCCAAACACTGGCCTAGCCAAACACTGGCCTAGCCAAACCCTGACTAGCCAAACACTGGCCTAGCCAAACACTGGCCTAGCCAAAACTGGCCTAGCCAAACCCTGGCCTAGCCAAACCCTGGCCTAGCCAAACCCTGGCCTAGCCCAAACCTGGCCTAGCCAAACCCTGGCCTAGCCTAAACACACGCAGATGTCTCAAGACAAACAAGATACAATATACGGCCAACAAACGTGACAAACACATCCCTGCAGTGTAACTATAGTGATTAAAGTATTACTTAAAAAAATAAAATTACTCAAATACTGCAGATGAAAAACATTTACAAAAACGCACAATACAATCCAGGAAAAATCGGGCAAGTAAGTTTCGTTGTAGGTATCATTAAGGGAAAAGTTAATATGCAGAGGATTAAGTATACAGCAGTATAATACCAGTATTATACCGGTAGGGATTAATCATTAGTGTATGTTTTGTGGTCGGTAATATATTTTAAGCCTGGCTTATTAGTTTCATATATTTATTGAATCAATACACCTGTCTGTGGTGCGTGGCTGAGCGCACGCGCGTGCGCTTGTGTGTACTCACCTATTTGTGCTTGCAGGGGTTGAGCTCTGGCTCTTTGGTTCCGTCTCTGAACTGTCAATCAACAGGTGTACAGGTTCCTGAGCCTATTGGGCTCTATCATATCTACATTTGAAACTGTGTATGGAGTCAGCCTCCACCACATCATTTCCTAATGCATTCCATTTGTCAACCACTCTGACACTAAAAAAGTTCTTTGTAATATCTCTGTGGCTCATTTGGGCACTCAGTTTCCAACTGTGTCCCCTAGTGCGTGTGCCCCTTGTGTTAAACAGCCTGTCCTTATCAACCCTGTCGATTCCTCTGAGAATCTTTTACGTGGTGATCATATCCCCCCTAACTCTTCTGACTTCTAACGACGTGAGGTTCAATTCCCGTAGTCTCTCCTCGTAGCTCATACCTCTCAGCTCGGGTACTAGTCTGGTGGCAAACCTTTGAACTTTTTTCCAGTTTGGTCTTATGCTTGACTACATATGGACTCCATGCTGGGGCTGCATACTCCAGGATTGGTCTGACATAGGTGGTATATAAAGTTTTGAAGGATTCCTTGCACATGTGTCTAAATGCCGTTCTTATGTTAGCCAACCTGGCATATGCTGCTGATGTTATCCTCTTGATATGAGCTGCAGGAGACAGGTCTGGCGTGATATCAACCCCCAGGTCTTTCTCTCTCTCTAACTCTTGAAGTATTTCATCTCCCAAATGATACCTTGTATCTGGTCTCCTGCTTCCTACACCTATCTTCATTACATTACATTTGCTTGGGTTAAACTCTAACAACCATTTGTTTGACCATTCCTTCAGCTTGTCTAGGTCTTCTTGAAGCCTCAAGCAGTCCTCCTCTGTCTTAATCCTTCTCATAACTCAAACACACAATGTGTGTGTTTGTGTACTCACCTATTTGTGCCTGCAGGATCGAGTTCTAGCTCTTGGACCCAGCTTTTCTAGCTATCGGTTGTTACATGCAATGACTAGGATCATTGACGTGTGTGTACTCACCTAGTTGTGCTGGCGGGGGTTGAGCTCTGGCTCTTTGGTCCCGCCTCTCAACTGTCAATCAGCTGGTGTACAGATTCCTGAGCCTACTGGGCTCTATCATATCTACATTTAAAACTGTGTATGGAGTCAGCCTCCACCACATCACTGCCTAATGCATTCCATCCGTTAACTACTCTGACACTGAAAAAGTTCCTTCTAACGTCCCTGTGGCTCATTGGGTACTCAGTTTTCCACCTGTGTCCCCTTGTTCGCGTCCACCAGTGTTGAATAGTTTATCCTTGTTTACGGTCGATTCCCCTGAGGATTTTGTAGGTTGTGATCATGTCTCCCCTTACTCTTCTGTCCTCCAGTCGTAAGGTGCATTTCCCGCAGCCTTTCCTCGTAACTCATGCCTCTTAGTTCTGGGACTAGTCTAGTGGCATACCTTTGGACTTTTTCCAGCTTCGTCTTGTGCTTGACAAGGTACGGGCTCCATGCTGGGGCCGCATACTCCAGGATTGGTCTTACATATGTGGTGTACAAGATTCTGAATGATTCCTTACACAGTTCCTGAACGCTGTTCTGAAGCCAGCCTCGCATATGCCGCAGACGTTATCCTTTATGTGGCTTCAGGAGACAGGTTTGGTGTGATCTCCTAGATCTTTCTCTCTGTCCGTTTCATTAATTACTTCATCTCCTATTCTGTATCCTGTGTCTGGTCTCCTGATTCCACTGCCTAGTTTCATTACTTTGCATTTACTCGGGTTGAACTTCAACAGCCATTTGTTGGACCATTCACTCAGTCTGTCTAGGTCATCTTGTAGCCTCCTACTATCGTCCTCTGTTTCAATCCTCCTCATAATTTTGTATCATCGGCAAACTTGAGAGAAACGATTCTATACCCTCTGGAGATCATTTACATATATCAGAAACAGTATAGGTCCAAGGACTGACCCCTGCGGGACTCCACTTATAACGTCTCGCCAATCTGAGACCTCACCCCTCACACTGACTCGTTGTCTCCTGTTGCTTAGGTACTCCTTATCCAATGGAGTACCTTCCCTTTCACACCGGCCTGCATCTCCAGCTTTTTCACTAGCCTCTTGTGTGGCACTGTATCAAAGGCTTTCTGACAATCCAAAAATATGCAGTCTGCCTACCCTTCTCTTTCTTGCCTTATTTTGTTGCCTGGTCGTAGAATTCAAGTAACCCTGTGAGGCAGGACCTGCCATCCCTGAACCCATGTTGGTGCTGTGTTACAAAGTTCTTCGCTCCAGGTGCTCCACTAGCTTTCTTCGCACAATCTTCTCCATCAGCTTGCATGGTATGCAGGTTAGGGACACTGGCCTGTTTTTAGTGCCTCCTGTATCCCCTTTCTTGTATATCGGGACTACGTTAGCTGCTTTCCAATTTCTGGCAGTTCCCCTGTTGCCAGTGATTTGTTGTACACTATGGAGAGTGGCAGGCACAGTTCTTTTGCTCCTTCCTTTTAGTATCCAAGGGGGATTCCATCTGG
>WNGS01163540.1:29471-39679 GCA_020271785.1 Procambarus virginalis
GGACATAGCGTCGAGGTACCAAAAATGAAGGCAATATTGTAGAGCAAAACTGGTGATATGAATAAGGAGATAAAAAATGAGACGAATGAGAAAGACGAAAGCACCAAGGCGAAAGATAAGGGTAATACCGAGAATAAATGCAGAAACGAGAAAGGTGGAACAAAAATCACAGAAGTAGCCAAGTCGTACACGGATACAAACAAGAATAATGCAATCACAGATGAAAATATTTGCAGGTATTATGCAAAAGGACAGTGCAGATATGGGCCCAGAGGCACGGAATGCTCATTCATGCACCCACGGAAATGCCGGAACTGGTTAGGGAAAGGCAGATGTCGTTTTGATACTGAGTGTAGATATTTTCACCCTAAGCTATGCAAACTCTCAGTTAATGAGAGGAAATGCTACGATCTTCATTGCCCCGATTTCCACGTCAGAGGTACACAGCGCTATATAAGAGAGGAAGTCCAATATAATAGCCCTGAACATTTTTTAGAGGCAGGCAGAAAGAGGGAGAAACAGACAGGCAGAAACGTGGCAGGAGTACGGATGGAGAGGGGGAAATGCCCGAGACTGGACTACATTTCGTCATCAAGCCCACACATACTACACCCCCAACTACACAGAGACTACCACACTCCCCAATATCACTTCCAAAACTGGACAAACCATTGCCACAACAACACACCCTGGGTCAGGGTAGAGAGGAGGGAGAACCACCAAAACCTTCCAGAAGTGACACACAATATGGACAATCATTCATTTTTGCAAACATTCAAGGTCTAAAGCCAAAGTCAAGAAATAAAGTCAAGTTCATAAATGGTCTCCTATTAGAGTCAAACTCCATATTTGGGGCATTCACGGAAACTCATACAAAAGATTACATGGATGGTGAAATCTGGATTCCAAATTATAATTTATACAGATGTGATAGAAAAACTAGGTCAAATGGGGGAGTAGGTCTGTATATTAAAGAGGACCTGGTATGCACAGAACTACTAAACTCAACTAATGAGGTGGTAGAGGTACTTGGAATTAAGGTAGAGAAACTAAACCTAATTATTATTTTAATATATAAACCGCCAGATACAACGGTTGAGGAATTCACAGAGCAGATGCACAAAATAGAGAACATACTTGATGACCTAGCAAACCCAGCTCCAGATATTATCTTCCTTGGAGATTTCAATTTACCGAGTCTAAGATGGAGAATGGCAAACACAAATATCATAGCAGGGAATGACCCGGGAAATAACCAGCCACAGGTCAGAGAACTTTTGAGATTCTGTGACAAATTCTCGCTCAATCAACAGATTACAGAACCAACTAGGAACGAAAACACACTAGACTTGTTATTCACAAACAATGATGAACTAATCAGAGACATAACAATCTCAGATACTTCATACTCAGACCATAAGCTCATTGAAGTGCGAACTAGCATAAATAACGGTAGTAGATCTAAGAGACCCAACAAGCGAGAAGGAATATTCAATCAATTCAATTTCAACAATAAGAGGATTGACTGGGAAAAAATAAATGTAGACCTTTCAACCATTCAATGGGAGACGGTCTTAAGCGACAAAACTCCCACACAGGGAATAGCTCAACTGACAGCTGAAGCTTACAAGGTCTGCTTGAAGCACGTGCCGGTGAGGAGGGGCAGAAAGAGGAACACTCTAGAAAGAGAACGCAGACGACTGTACAGGAGAAGGAAAAAAATTACGGAAATGCTTCGGCAGACACAACTATCACAAGCAAGGAAAATAAGCCTAAGCAGGGAGATCGAAGAAATCGAACAAACGTTGAAGCGATCATATGAGTCTGAGGAAATGGAATTGGAACAGAGAGCTATACAAGAGATAAGGAAAAATCCGAAATATTTTTTCACATACGCTAAATCAAAATCCAAAACCTCGACCAGTATTGGACCGTTAATTACAAATGAAGGTACGTACACAGAGGACAACAAAGAGATTAGTGAAATTCTAAGAAGCCAGTATGAGGCTATGTTTAGCACACCAATTAACAACATGAAAGTTGATGACCCAGACAGCTTCTTTATGAATGACATTCAAGCTGCAGATAATATAACGGATATTACCACAAACTCGGAAGACTTTGAAAGAGAAATTGACAATATGCCCATGCACTCAGCCCCTGGGCCTGACTCATGGAATTCAATATTCATAAAGAAATGTAAAGTACCAGTAGCGAGAGCACTCAGCGTAATATGGAGAAAGAGCCTGGATACAGGGGAGATACCAGCAGCACTTAAATCTGCAGATATAGCTCCGTTGCACAGGGGGGGAGTAAAGCCTTGGCAAAAAATTATAGGCCAGTTGCACTAACATCACACATAATAAAAGTGTTTGAAAGAGTGATTAGGAATCAAATTTCTAGTTTTATGGAAAACAATGAATTGCACAATCCAGGACAACATGGATTTAGAGCGGGAAGATCCTGTCTGTCACAGTTACTCAACCACTATGACAAAATCACAGAAGCCCTAGAAGAAAAGCAAAATGCAGATGTTGTATACACAGACTTTGCAAAGGCTTTCGACAAATGTGACCATGGGGTGATAGCTCACAAAATGAGGTCAATGGGAATAACTGGAAAAGTAGGACGCTGGATACTCAATTTCCTGTCGAACAGAACACAAAGAGTAACAGTCAATCAGATAAAATCGAGTCCAAGCGATGTTAAAAGCTCTGTACCTCAAGGTACAGTCCTTGCACCGCTACTGTTCCTTATTCTCATATCTGATATAGACAAAAATACACGTCACAGCTTCGTGTCATCCTTCGCAGATGACACAAAAATCAGCATGAAAATTACCTCTGCTGAAGACATTGAAAAACTACAAACAGATGTCAACAAAGTTTTCGATTGGGCAGCAGAAAATAATATGATGTTTAACAGTGATAAATTTCAGGTACTCAGGTACGGCAAAAATGAGGATCTGAAACATAATACAGGGTACAAAACACAATCAAATCTTCCCATAGTAGAAAAACAGCATGTCAAGGATTTGGGAATAATGATGTCCGACGATCTAACGTTTAGGGAGCATAACCAAGCAAATATCGCATCAGCCAGAAAAATGATCGGATGGATTACGAGAACTTTCAAATCCAGGGATCCCATCACAATGGTTGTACTCTTCAAGTCACTTGTGTTGTCCCGTCTCGAATACTGCTCAGTACTCACTTCCCCCTTCAGAGCAGGAGAGATTGCTGAAATAGAGGGAATACAGAGAACATATACGGCACGCATAGACGAGATAAAACCTAAATTATTGGGATCGTCTCAAAGCTCTCCAAATGTACTCTCTAGAAAGGAGACGAGAGAGATACCAAATAATATACACGTGGAAAATACTGGAGGGCCAGGTCCCAAATCTACACAGTAAAATAACAACGTACTGGAGTGAACGATATGGAAGAAAATGCAAGATTGAACCAGTGAAGAGCAGAGGTGCCATAGGCACAATCAGAGAACACTGTATAAACATCAGAGGTCCGCGGTTGTTCAACGTCCTCCCAGCGACTATAAGAAATATTGCCGGAACAACCGTGGACATCTTCAAGAGAAAACTGGACTGTTTCCTAAGAGAAGTCCCGGATCAGCCGGGCTGTGGTGGGTATGTGGCTCTGCGGGCCGCTCCAAGCAACAGCCTGGTGGATCAAACTCTCACAAGTCGAGCCTGGCCTCGGGCCGGGCTTGGGGAGTAGAAGAACTCCCAGAACCCCATCAACCAGGTATCAACCAGGTACAACCAGGTACCTATTTTACTGCAGGTAACAGGGGCATAGGGTGAAAGAAACTCTGTCCATTGTTTCTCGCCGGCGCCTGGGATCGAACCCAGGACCACAGGCTCACAAGTCCAGCGTGCTGTCCGCTCGCCCGACCGGCTCCCGCTTTGCTTCGCGTGTTCAACTACTGGCCAGAAAAGGGTGAATTACCAAAGATCTGGTGAACAGCCAGGTGTGAGGTCTTCCCTCCATTTCAGACCTTTAATTAGTGTTTACAATTCCTTTAATTAGTGTTAATTAAGTATCCTTTGTATGGTACTAGAGAGGTTCAGCAGGAGTCTCATTTATGGGGAAAAATATAGCCTTATATTTAAACGTGAACATTCATTCGAGAAGATAATATTAAGTAGAGTTATGTTGTGTAATGAAAGGGGAACAGCAAAGAGTAGTTGGTAGGTTTGGGTCTCTCTCGAGGGCTGACTCATACGTCAGGCTGCGAGCAGCCGCGTCCAACAGCCTGGTTGATCAGTCCAGCAACCAGGAGGCCTGGTCGACGACCGGGCAGCAGGGACGCTAAGCCCCGGAAGCACCTCAAGGTAACCACCTCAAGGTAGGAGGGTCAAAAGGTCGACTTCAACACCAGTTGATTCTTGAGCTCGAATTGAAGATTTGTGCAACTGGAAATGTGGTTGGGTAACTGACGGGGATTGACGGCTGAGTAGACAGCGCTCGGGATTCGTAGTCCTAAGGTTCCGGGTTCGATCGCCGGCGGAGGCGGAAACAAATGGGCAGAGTTTCTTTTACCCTGATGCGGCTGTTCACCTAGCAGTAAATAGGTACCTGGGAGTTAGACAGCTGCTACGGGCTGCTTCCTGGAGGTGTGTAACAAAAGGGAGGCCTGGTCGAGGACCGGGCCGCGGGGACGCTAAGCCCCGAAATCATTTCAGGATAACCTCAAAACAGGGTGCCTGTCAGATACGAGGTTGCGTCAGTGTAAGAGGGTGACACCCCAAGGTGCCTGAAGGTGACACCCCAGGGTGCCTGAGGGTGACACCCCAGGGTGCCTGAGAGGGTGACACCCCAGGGTGCCTGAGAGGGTGACACCCCAGGGTGCCTGAGAGGGTGACACCCCAGGGTGCCTGAGAGGGTGACACCCCAGGGTGCCTGAGGGTGACACCCCAGGTGCCCGAGAGGGTGACACCCCAGGGTGCCTGAGAGGGTGACACCCCAGGGTGCCTGAGGGTGACACCCCAGGGTGCCTGAGAGGGTGACACCCCAGGGTGCCTGAGGGTGACACCCCAGGGTGCCCGAGAGGGTGACACCCCAGGGTGCCTGAGAGGGTGACACCCCAGGGTGCCCGAGAGGGTGACACCCCAGGGTGCCTGAGAGGGTGACACCCCAGGGTGCCTGAGAGGGTGACACCCCAGGGTGCCTGAGGGGTGACACCCCAGGGTGCCTGAGGGTGACACCCCAGGGTGCCTGAGAGGGTGACACCCCAGGGTGCCTGAGGGTGACACCCCAGGGTGCCTGAGGGTGACACCCCAGGGTGCCTGAGGGTGACACCCCAGGGTGCCTGAGAGGGTGACACCCCAGGTGCCTGAGGGTGACACCCCAGGGTGCCTGAGGGTGACACCCCAGGGTGCCGAGGGTGACACCCCAGGGTGCCTGAGAGGGTGACACCCCAGGGTGCCTGAGGGTGACACCCCAGGGTGCCTGAGAGGGTGACACCCCAGGGTGCCTGAGAGGGTGACACCCCAGGGTGCCTGAGAGGGTGACACCCCAGGGTGCCTGAGAGGGTGACACCCCAGGGTGCCTGAGAGGGTGACACCCCAGGGTGCCTGAGAGGGTGACACCCCAGGATGCCTGAGAGGGTGACACCCCAGGGTGCCTGAGAGGGTGACACCCCAGGGTGCCTGAGGGTGACACCCCAGGGTGCCTGAGAGGGTGACACCCCAGGGTGCCTGAGAGGGTGACACCCCAGGGTGCCTGAGAGGGTGACACCCCAGGGTGCCTGAGATGGTGACACCCCAGGGTGCCTGAGAGGGGTGACACCCCAGGGTGCCTGAGAGGGTGACACCCCAGGGTGCCTGAGGGTGACACCCCAGGTGCCTGAGAGGGTGACACCCCAGGGTGCCTGAGAGGGTGACACCCCAGGGTGCCTGAGAGGGTGACACCCCAGGGTGCCTGAGAGGGTGACACCCCAGGGTGCCTGAGAGGGTGACACCCCAGGGTGCCTGAGAGGGTGACACCCCAGGTGCCCGAGGGTGACACCCCAAGGTGCCCGAGAGGGTGACACCCCAGGGTGCCTGAGAGGGTGACACCCCAGGGTGCCTGAGAGGGTGACACCCCAGAGTGCCTGAGAGGGTGACACCCCAGGGTGCCTGAGGGTGACACCCCAGGGTGCCTAAGACTATCACAAGACCTCACCAATAAGCAGGTCGCTACAAGGACTGGAACTTCGACCCGGCAATAGATCGCGATGCTCCCCCGTCTAATGTTACCTAAGAGAGCGACGTGAAAATTAAAACATTGTTAATTAATTCCTCCATCAACGATTGATTGCTCCATAGTCTCCCCCCCCCCTTGGAGCCTTCTTTAGATAATTACTCCATCAGTGGTTGACCTCAGAATGTACCAGGGCGAAGCACCTTCACGTTAGTCTCTAGTCTTCTTTTGCCAGCAGGATATATTCCTGTGGACATGATAGGTTGGACTGGAGGCAACTGAAGCAAGGGTGAAGATTAGTGTACATCATGGTGGGGTGGGGGGCTTCAGGGGGGACCCGGGACGAGCCGGGTTGCGACACGCAGGTGTGTGGGTTTTGCATGTGCTTGCAGTGGTGCCCAGTGGACCAATCAGAGCAGGCTTTGGTCTACATTGGCACCTGCACAGGTGCCAAGGCTTCCTGAAGGGGGGCAGATGCCCCCGGGGCTTCTGGGGTGCCACTCGTGGCCACTGCCAGTACGAACCGTTGTTCTGAGTGACTATGCCAGGCTCTGCCACGCCCCCTCCCCTGTCTTCTGCCATGCCTCCATATGTCTGTCAGCCCCCCCCCTCATGTCTGGCAGACCCCCCATGTCTGTCAGCCCCCCCTCATGTCTGGCAGACCCCCCTCTCATGTCTGTCAGCCCCCCCTCATGTCTGTCAGCCCCCTCATGTCTGGCAGACCCCCCTCTCATGTCTGTCAGCCCCCCTCATGTCTGGCAGAACCCCCCCCTCTCATGTCTGTCAGCCCCCCCCTCATGTCTGTCAGCCCCCCTCATGTCTGGCAGACCCCCTATATGTCTACCACGCCCACATATACATATATCTTCCACGCCCACATATACTTTCACAAATTTGCATAATTAAAATTTCATTGATATTACACGTTTATATATGTGTTTCCTCTTTATATTTTAACATTCGCAGGAGACTGTGCAGTTATCGGCCCTAAACTGTCGCCCCACGTCGGAACATTGTTAACTAGTTACCATAGTCATGTCTTGTATTCTGACACTGGTAATATGGGGGGCTCTCACAAGTCGAGCCTGGCCTCGGGCCGGGCTTGGGGAGTAGAAGAACTCCCAGAACCCCATCAAGCAGGTGTCACCAGGTATCGGGCCGGGCTTGGGGAGTAGAAGAACTCCCAGAACCCCATCAAGCAGGTATCAACCAGGTATCGGGCCGGGCTTGGGGAGTAGAAGAACTCCCAGAACCCCATCAACCAGGTGTCAACCAGGTATTTGAAGCCCGGGTGTGCCTGGTATTGGGCAGGGAAGGTCTATACCACGAGCTTTGCCTGGGAACGTTCAGGAGTTCAACCCTGAGAAAGGAGCGACAAAGTCTTAGATCAGGAATTATGTCGTAAGACCTATGGCCTTTAGAGAGCACAAAGGTGCAAACAACAGCCAGGAAGCTCTCATGGTGCACCATGAGAGCTTTCAAATATACATAATATACACGTGGAAAATACTGGAAGGTCAGGATTTAGACTTACGCAATAAAATAACAACATATTGGAGTGAGAGACATGGCAGGAAGTGCAAAATAAGATCAATGAAAAGTGTGGGCGCCGTGAGCACAATTAGAGAACAACAGTGTCAACACCAGAGGCCCACGACTCTTCAGCCTTATGGAGTTACCGGATCAGCCTGGCTGTGATGGCTGTGTGGGCCTACGGACTACGGGGACAAGCCTCACAGACCACGTAGTCCCTAGGGAAGGCTGGCCACAGAGCAGACAATCCTAGGGAAGGCTGTCCACAGAGCAGACAATCACTAGGGAAGACTGGCCACAGAGCAATCACTAGGAAAGGCTGGCCACAGAGCAGACAATCACTAGGGAAGGCTGGCCACAGAGCAGACAATCATTGGGAAGGCTGGCCACAGAGCAGACAATCACTAGGGAAGACTGGCCACAGAGCAGACAATCACTAGGAAAGGCTGGCCACAGAGCAGACAATCACTAGGGAAGACTGGCCGCAGACCAGACAATCATAGAGAAATAGCACCAGAATTGTGGAAATTGTCCTCAGGCGAGGTCAGATGAATTAACACATGGGACAATAGATGATCATATAAGTAGATAGACAAATAGATAATAAGGAAGAAGAGGAAAGGGAAGTATTTTATGTTTTTAATCCCACTGTTCCAATTTGGTGGCCGGGGCTTGGGGAAGAGGTTGGAGGGGGGGGGGGGGAGAGGAACTCGGTTAGGGTAATATCCAGGTAAACGAGGCTGAAGCAATCTCCCTCGTCCTATCCCCTCCTTCCCTCACCTCTCCTTCCCTCACCCCTCCTTCCCTCACCCCTCCTTCCCTCACCCCTCCTTCCTCGTCTTAGCCCCCTTTGATAAGGAGGGGGTTTGAGGGATAAGCTCCACTAACTGATCTCTGTACTGTGTTCCAGGTGTGGTTGTGGTGTGGACGGTGTTCCTACAAGGAGTCCAGCTCCCAGGTGAGTGAGCTGCCCCCCCCCCCCCCTCACACTGTTGTGTACTCAGTCTCTCTATTAAACTAACGTTAGGGTAAAGTAGGAATGTCATTAATGTCCTGTTGAAACTGCAAGCAATGTAATACATCAGCTCATCTGAAACAGGCCCCTACAAGCCAAACACACAGCGAAACTACGACGTTGCTACAACGTTCGAACAAGATTTAACACCTAACAAGTTATAACAACCAACATAACAAGTTGTAACAACGTTCTAATACATCATAAACACGTTAAGCCAAGATGTTACAACTTTATTACAAGTTGTAACAAGCGGAAAATAAAGACAGTTACGGTTTGTGTTTCCAGGGTAGAAACTCATTTATTGATATTATTATTTGTATCTTTTAGGAATATACTGTTTTTAATGCTAAGTAACTATCATATAAGGAACAGAAGAGGCATGAGCCAACTGTGTGCCTGAGTCTTCATGTGACCAGTTGAGTTTATTTATCACGTATTAACCTGCTGAGCGAACAGGTTTCAAATGCGAGTCAACCTAGGAATGTATAATCGCTGATGGAGTGATGGTCTTGAGAAAGACATTGCCAGCTGCTGATGACTGAGCGCCTTGTGTTATGGGTGCCGGCGTCTGGTAGTCCACAAAATTGGGTTATGAGGGAAATCTTGACAATATTCGCCATATACACAACGGTAAGTCCACCAACGGATCAAGACTAGAGAGGAACCTTCTAGGATGGTTAAGAATCATGCGGGGGGTAGGCAGTCTAGAAGATCAGTGCATACTCCAGATGGGAGCGAGCGTGTACTTCATATAATGTTTTACAACCGCTGCTGTCAAGTTGGTATGTGGCATAGAGCTGCTGCATGTTTCCTGACTGCCGTGCGTACTAGGTTGAGCACGTGGCTTTTCGTGGTCACTGAAGATTCGTACTTCGCACCCAATAAGTCGACTTCCCTCACTAAGCATAAGGATTTTGCCACTCATTTGCATACCTATTGGGTGTAAAATATCTTGCTATCCGTGTTATCACCATAGTCTATATTTTCTTGACCGCAATGTAATTAGTGATTAATTACACCACTCCCCCTCCCCCCCTTTCTCTTTCATCCGTATTTGAATTAGCATTTGTGCCTGCATGAGCGGGCTCTTAGCTCTTGGAACCCCGCCTTTCTAACCAATATATATTTTCCTCTCGTATGTCCACTACATATATTTCTCTATAGCGCATGCGCACGCAAACACAGGAAGCATGCCGTCACAGCTGTCTAACTCCCAGGTACCTATTTACTGCTAGGTGAACAGGAGCGAAAGACAATCTGCTTAATTGTTTCTGCCTGGCCGGGAATCGAACCTGGGCTCATAGGACTACGAATGTGTGCACTCGCGTAGCTGTAGTTGCGCGGGTTGAGCTTCGGTCCCGCCTCTGTGTGTGTGTGTGTGTGTGTGTGTGTGTGTGTGTGTGTGTGTGTGTGAAATGTTGTTCAGGAATCTGTACAGCAGTGATTGACAGTTG
>WNGS01163542.1:0-14683 GCA_020271785.1 Procambarus virginalis
TCTCCTCTCTCTCTCTCTCTCTCTAGGACGCTAAATGGTGACCATGGTGGACAGACTGAGATGGTTGAGGGTTCCCAGGACGCTAACTGGTGTCGAAAATTCCGTCAACAATTACCAACTCCTCACATACCTAATTAAAAATGGTCATTTCATATAATTACTAACAATACTAATATTACTAAATTTGGTGAGGAGAGAGTTTCTCTGGCAACAGTGGGAAGTATTGCATTAGCCACACTGGCCAGTACTAATATTTCCTTCATAAATATAAATACTTCCAATTTTAAGTTGAAATGTTAAGAAAGCGTTAATTAAATACTGGATTTATTATAATTGTTTAATACCGAATACCTAAATGTCTTCCTCCTCTAGCTGATAATAAAATCTGCTGAACATTAAACACATCCAGACGGATGGAGGGGAGGATGTAGGGGGCACGTTATGCAAGGGGGTGTAAGCACATGGCTCTCAAGACACACAGACGTACCTCTGCTCGCTACATTAGACGCCACACTTGTGCCCTCCATAGGTAGCCTTGGACACGCCTGAGCGATCCTGTAGATCTCCCACAAACATGGGAAGTGCCTTTAATCCGGTTATAATTTAAGCTAAATGATTACAAGTTCTATAGTATAATTGGTTAGGCTGTGAGCTACCTAAACAAACTTGGTAAGCTTTCATTATTAATTTAATCCTCTTTCTGCTATATAACCCTGGGTTTTGTTACGAGTATTACCGTGTCAGCTTTTACAGGTAGCCTCGAGGAAGTGGAGATAGCAGCCACGAATTCTTACCAACCCAGACGTGTCTGGACACCACAACATTTGGGGATAGTCTCTGTGGCTTATTAGTTCAGGACGAATGCATGGCAGGAGAATCTACTTCTCACCTCTGAGAGCTAAGCTGTAGTTATTTACTTGTACTAATTCATTGGTAGTTTACTAACTTGATAACATTCTGTACTTGTTGTAATTCCCATTGAATTTGGGATATAGGCTACATATCCACAATAACCCCCCAATTATGTGTAGAGGGTAACACCCAGCAGAAGAGCTAAATATTCATACAGTCCACTCAATTAAACAAATTATTTCAACTATTACCTCTGAGAAAATCCCCCACATAAATTTTGATCCTTCAAACCTAGATCCTGATTAGGATCAATTAAAATAACCTGTGTGAATGAACTATAGGGTTCTCCCTGTTATAAATTCCTAGTCTATCTCAGCCAACTTCAATCAACAATAAAAGTGAGATCACAGCTGCCAGCAAATACTAGGCCTAATATTCAAAGTGGCAATCGTAGGGTGTAGTCAGGTACTCAAGGAACTTGTCACCATACCTGGAGTAGAGGTAAGAATATTTAGGTCACCCAGAGCTACTGTTCACAATTTTTATAAAAATACAATACTAACAGCAGTGCTATAGTGGTCTCACCATCTAACCATAATATCTCTAGGTGGTAATGACATACACTTATCACGTAACCCAGCTGAGATAATTAATCACCTCAGGAACATAGTTAATTCTTTCAAAACAAATAACTCATCTGTAGTGTTTACTATAATAGAACCATGCGTACCACCAGAGAATAATTGGCGGGATGCAAGTTGCGAGTTTTATAATGCACAGCTGACTATATAAATTACCGTCTCAGGAAAAGGGTAAGGTTGGGAGCCACCTATATCCATTTCACAGCTCAACCATTCCATGAGAGTATTTCTCCAGGTGGAGTACACCTCACTAGTGAATTGCGAGCACATATCATTAACAAACTAATCAGTATTATAATATACCATAGGAGGTTGTGGTGAGAAGGCCATACAATAGTATATGTATATATTTCTCTTATTCAATATAAAATAATCAAATCCAAATAAAATATTGCACTAATCCATTTAAGCACATTACTGTATATAATTAACTGCCAACCCTTATGTATGGGGGGGGGGGTAGGACAATATTAGGCTAGAGCTGAACTAAGTAATGGTCAACCTAGCCTAATCCATTATTTGTGCTGACCTGATGTACAGGTGGGACTACAATTGTCTGCTGTTGTGCTAAAGATTCTACAGCCTAGCAAACATTTAAATATTGTGCAGACCCCCCCCCCCCTAGAGTGGTGGGATTCATTACCAGATATGAGTTGTGTTATAAATTTAATTTCTTATCATCATATTATAATATTTATTTCAGCTTTGAGATTTACAATTTATCTCTACTCCATCACAAGGTGATAATGATGAGCTAACCCTAGGAGCTTCCTGTAGGGATATCAAGTACCACTCAAATATTTGTATATATTTAATTTAACATATGTGTGCAAACCTCTGCATGAGGTAGGATAAAATAGCCTAGTTTCATTAAATTAAAACCCTAGGCTACTACCAACGGTACTTGAGTAGCCTCTATGAGCAAGTACCCAAGCTATGTTAGCAATACTACAAGCACAACAAGGCTTAAACAAACAGTCAACATGACTACTCCAGAAAAGGTGAGAAGATCCTTGACAGGCCTTAAAGGCCACACAACAAGACTACTCAACAAATGTGAGAATTTGTCACAAGGTCTCCAGTTGATTATAACTAGCTGGAAATCTCATTATGAGTAGCTGATGGTAAATTTGAACAAGTAAAGGCAATGATCAGGTCTTACATAGGTGTACTCAGGTGTCACTTACATAGGTGAGGCTCAAGAGAAAGTATGTGAATTTGAAAGGAAACAGAAAATATTAGAGGCTGAAGCTCAACAGAGAGAGCTTGAAGCTCGATGGTTAAAAATTGAGGCTAAGGCTAGACAGCAACAGTTAGAAAATGAGGCACAAAATAGTAGACTTGTAGCTCAATTACAATTAGAGGCAACAAAGAAACAGCAGTTAGAAATTCAAAAACAAATGGTTGAGGCTAATAACAGAATCGAAACACAGCAATTGGCAGCTGGGCATGGTAATACTAGCAAATGTTCCTAATAGTAATGACAGTAATCAAATTATAGTAAACAAGTACATCGAGTTACCAAAGTTCAATGAGGAGGACCCTGAGGTTTTCTTATCACATTTCTCTAAAATTGCAGTTAGTATGAACTGGCCAATGGACCAATGGGTAGCGATCATGCAAAGTCAATTATGAGGGCGAAGTCGGAGGTTTTTGCATCTTTGCCTGATGAAAACAGTTTTGATTACAATTTTGTTAAGAAAAGCATCTTAAATGCTTACCAGTTCAACCCTGAAGCACACAGACAAAGGTTTCGAAATTTAAAGAGGGCAAATGAACAAACAATTGCAGATTTCACCAGGTTAAAAACTAATTATTGTAACAGATGGCTTAAATCACTTTCAATAAATGAGTATGATGCTCTTAAGAATCTTCTGTGACGGTAAAGTGTTGGAGTGTTGATATTCGGCAGTCCTCCAATGGCAGGTGTCAATGCCTGGTCACACTTACAAAAAAAAAAGAGACTACTTGCCTGTTTGTCTGTGGTAAGGTAAGGGAAGACACGCAAAACAAAGTATAAACAATGAAACTTTAATTACTCTAGAAAAAAAATATGAATAAAGACAATTCCTTGGCTTAAGTGAAACAAGTCAACAAAAACAAGAAAACATAAATAATTACTAGATATGAAATTACAATGATATAAAGTTATAGTGCAATGAAAATCAAGTGCTGAGAATATTGGCTATAGCTGCTACCTCCCTTAGTATATGACAGCCAGAGCTTAGTATACCAGAGAGAGATATCAACTCTAAGAGCACAAAGAATATTCTGAGGATGACGGCGGGGGCTAGCCCAGACGTCGACTCTGCTAGATGGCGTGAGTGCAGGTGTGCTGTCGGCGACACTAGACAATAAGGAGCAGGCAGGCAGAGAATGAGTCGTTAGCTCGTTGAAGACGGGCGGTGAGCCGGCGTGAAGGGGGGGTTTGCAGGGTACATTTTGCTTCCTGGTCAAAACGTTTTGTGCTACTGGTGGACGTATCTTGAATGTAGCATCTTGTACTTGTCCTAATAGCGTAACTTGGATAGGGAAGAGCAGGCTCAATCTCTCTTGAAAGAGATTATCGTCACACTTCTTATAACAGAAGAAGTGTTGTCATGTCTCCCAGATAAATTGTTTACATTTATGGCAGAACAGAAAAATAAACAGACATTTATGAGCTGTCTAAGCTCGCTGATAAGCATGAGTTGTTAAGTAAGGCACCTTTTAAAGCCCAATCACCTAAGTTTCACCATAAAGTAAATTATAATGCTCACAGAACTCCTTATCAGAACTAATCCAGTACTAGTGCTCCAGTTACTCCCATGAACTCTTCTCTTACGAAACCTAATCCTGCTACTTCATTGTCTGGAATATCAAATATTAGTAATGTTAATTCTAAACCTACAGTTGGTTCCACAGGTGTGCCCACTGTAAGGTACTGTTCTGATTGTAAGAGAAAAGGCCATGTGATTAATTCTTGCTTTATTTTGCACCCTGAGTTAAGACTAACTGGTCTCATTTATTGTAGAGGTGTGCAGAATAAACTAATGAACATGTCAGTGTAAACCCCAATTGGGTGAAACAGTATTCTCCATATATGTCTTCAGGTGAAGTTTTGTGTGTAAATGGTAAGTGGAAGCCAGCGGTTCTTCTTCGTAATATAGGTGCTTCCCAAACATTAATTTCTGCCCATATACTCTCTAATGTTGCAAAGAGAGATACTGGAAAGACTGTAGTTCTTCAGAGTGTTGCAGGATGTAAAACTGTATCTCCGATAGATAATACTTTAAGATTCACCATTACCCCAAGTTTATGCACTGTTGGTATTAGTACACAGTTGCCCATCCCAGGTGTGAATGTTATTTTAGGTAATGATGTGGCCATAAATCATGTTGTGGGCGAGATTGATCCCAGTTGGTTTAAATAGTCAGTTGCAGACCATGTTGTCTATTCTGCCTGTGCTAAAATTAGTTCTATGAATGAACAATCTGTTTTAGTAGATGGTTATATATATATATATATATATATATATATATATATATATATATATATATATATATATATATATATATATATATATATATATATATATATATATATATATATATATATATATATATATGTCTTTGTATTCATATCAAATAATGTTTATAGCCTGAGGTAGAGATTTATTTTTAATCTCGCTCATAATTTGCTAGGACTCTGAGTAGCAAACCTCTTCATAGCATTGAGTGTGTGTCAGTGTTCATTCTCAAAGATGAGCCATGACCTCGACATACAATTTCCAAGGGAGAGGTGTGTACAAATGAGGGTGCGAATTTAGCCGCACTGTTTTTGTAAACAGGGTGGGTGAGTGGGGCTCTCACTCCCCTCCCTTACCTTCTAGAGCGGGGCACCCCTCTCCCTCCCCTCCCTTACCTTCTAGAGCGGGGCACCCCTCTCCCTCCCCTCCCTTACCTTCTAGAGTGGGGCACCCCTCTCCCTCCCCTCCCTTACCTTCTAGAGTGGGGCACCCCTCTCCCTCCCCTCCCTTACCTTCTAGAGCGGGGCACCCCTCTCCCTCCCCTCCCTTACCTTCTAGAGTGGGGCACCCCTCTCCCTCCCATCCCTTACCTTCTAAAGTGGTATGGACCAGGATCACATAGCCTCACATCGACCTGAGAAGTGTCACCACATGCACATCACTTAGTAAACTCAGTCAAAGTCAGTAGGTTAGCGTTTACTGAAAGAGGGAAACATTTTTTGGCGGGGAGCGAGCCTTCGGAGGCGGCTCGCCTCTGTAAAGGATGACACATGACTGAGGCTAAATGAGGTTAGACCGCACACCTTAGCCAGCCGCTCCCTCCCCTCACACTTGACATCCGCAAGTTATCAGCTTACACACTTTCTCGCTACACAGAATAATAAATAAATAAATAGTTAGAAGTAAACCCCGTGTATCGTAACGTGACCATCATGGTAACATCATTCTTTGCTCAAATAGCATTTTTTAAGAGTAACGAGAGTCATAAGGTGATCTTCAATTATTATAACAAATTATTATTATAACATATTATATTATTATTATAACAAATCATAATTTTTTTTGGTAAACACAACTGCATGGGATACACATAGCAGTCAGTGGGATCACATTCAGTGGTTACTCTCTCTCTCTCTCTCTCTCTCACTCTCTCTCTCTCTCTCTCTCTCTCTCTCTCTCTCTATTCAGATCATTTAATAGTTGGGGGGAAAAGTAACATCAATTCCTTTCTCCTGCTGCCGCTGTTCACGTATCTTTTTCATTTCACTTAGACTGACAGCTCACCAGAGGATGGAAGACTAATGTCAATTTTTCGAGCCCCCATCACACTCACCTTTATAACCTTGTAACGTAACATGACCAACATAATGTCATCGTTCTTTGCCCAAATATCATTAATGTAGCGTGACCAACATGTTAACATCGTTCATTGCCCAAATATCATTTTAAGAGTAACGAGCAACTTTCTGTCCGATGAATATTGAAATGTGAACCGTGTTTAGCTCTTACATTCCAAACACAATAAAATATTAGCACAAGCTTGTTTAGTTCTTGTATCACGTAACGTAACTTAGCGTTTATTCAACAACTGGTAGACATAACATATTGTAGCTTCATGTTCACTGTGGTAAAACAAACAAACAAACATACATACACATCGCGGTCAGTCCTTGCTATACCTCAAACGCACCGTTCATTCGCTCTCCCTTAGGTGAGCAATGTTCCACACATACAAATTCCAAGCAAAGTAAACATATATAAGACTAATGTGGAAAAACATAGCCTTGTTACTATTATTAAATTGATTTGTTCATTATCCCCGAGTTCAAGGTTGTCTCTAAGACCTACATTATCGAAATGTAAACAGCAATCGATGAGAATAAGACCGGATGAGTCGATAGTGAAATAGCTCTGGGTTATGTCTGTTTTCAGTTCTTGTAACAGTCATTGTAGCGTAATGTGGTAAAACAGACTTTCTGCTGCCTAAATAAATAGCATTTGAAAATGTATGCGTGTCTACTCAATCTCCATCCCACCTCTTCATCCAACACCAAATATTGCTGTGCAGACCTTGTAACACATCAGCATTAGCGCTCATTTCTTGTTTTGACTGCATTTCACAGTCAATGCAGCATAATGCGGGAAAATAAACTTTCTGCTGCCTAAATAAATATCATTTGAAAATGTATGCAAGTCTAGACAATCTCCAATAGCCCTTGCATTCTAAACACAAATAAAATATTAGCACACGCTTGTATCGCATTATATCATCATTACGTAACGTGGAAAACTTCTTTCTGTCTGATGATCAAATAGCTTTTAATAAATGACGTCAGCTTGGCCTTATCCATTAGGACTGTATTACACTGTGCGCAACAGTAGACTTGTAATATCATAGCAAGACAGTGTCGCAGAATGTTCAACGTTCAATACTGAAGGAGTGAGCGAGGCACTTAGTAACGTAACGCGGAAAACAACTTTGTCTGTTGTCCGAATATCATTATTGAAATGTGATCCCCATTTAGCAAAACACATTATCTCCATTACATCTCTTACCATATAAATATTACTGTCTGCCAGTTTTAGCCCTCTGTAATACAATGTAACATAACGTAACGCAGAAATCATCAACTTTTTGCAGTCCAAAAGACATTTTGAAACGAAAAGTGAGACATAGTCCAGCTTCATTTTGTCTCTTACTATATAAATATTGGTATCTACCAGTTTTTAGCCTCTGTAACACATTGTAACGTAACGCAGAAATCAAATTTCTACAGACCAAAATAACATTTTTAAAGGAAAGTTTGACTTAGACCATCTCCATTACATCTCATACCGTATAAATATTACTGTCTGCCAGTTTTAGACCTCTGTAACACATTGTAACGTAGCACAGAAATCAAATTTCTACAGACTAAAATGACATTTTTAAATGAAAGTATGACTTAGTCCATCTCCATTACATCTCATAATATATAAATATTACTGTCTGCCAGTTTTAGACCTCTGTAACACGTTGTAACGTAACACGGAAATCAAATTTCTATAGACCAAAATAACATTTTTAAATTAAAGTATTACTTAGTCCATCTCCATTACATCTCATAATATATAAATATTACTGTCTGCCAGTTTTAGACCTCTGTAACACGTTGTAACGTAACACGGAAATCAAATTTCTATAGACCAAAATAACATTTTTAAATTAAAGTATTACTTAGTCCATCTCCATTACATCTCATACCATATAAATATTACGGTCTACCAGTTTTAGCCCCTGTAACACTTGTAACGTAACGTGGAAATCATCAAATTTTGGCAGTCCAAAATAAAAATTTTAAATGAAAGTATGTCTTAGTTCATCTCCATTATATCTCTTAGCATATAAATATTACTGTCTACCAGTGTTAGCCCTTGTAATACATTGTAACGTAACGTGGAAATCAACTTTCTGTCTGATGACCAAATAACATTATTGAAAATGTAAACCATGTTTAGCCATTACATCCAAACACAAATAAAATATTACCGCAGCCCTGTTTAGTTCTTGTAACACATTATATCGTTACATAACGTAATGCAACGTGGAAATCATCTTTCTGTTTGATGACCAAATATCATTTTGTGTAAATGTGAAGCTTTGTAGATTTAATTTTAAATAAAGGTGGGTCACTAGTCCACAAACTAAGAGTGGTGAGTCAGGAAGAATGTCTTTGTGAAATATGCACAGAAGAGTTTGGGGAGACGTAATCACTTCCTACAAATTCTAATATTTTTTGTTAACTGTGTGATCACGACATATACCTCCTGATCTCTTGTTCCGCCTCTCACTAGTCAATAAACCCAATTTTGTATCATTTCTCGACTAAAAATAGCACTCTGAAACATCTTTGCACTTTATTTTTTCATTGACACGTGCAAAGCCATCAAAGGAAATCTCACTACTGCATGGATGTCTTGTGTGTTAAATATACGGACATTACCTAGCTTATCATTTTCTTTGAGGAACTTATATGTGGTGATCATATCTCCCGACTCCACACAAATAACCCACACCAACCCTCATCCATATTGAGAAAGAGAGAGAGAAGGCAAACATAGCTTAGTTATTGCATTTAGTTTTAAAAAGGGGTAAGAATAAGAAGAGTCACATTCCAAAAAATACTTTACAGCAGCCATTATTTATGTGCAGTAAGAGGGAATCGGAATCCGCACATACAATTTCCAAGCATTACAACGCTATCGAGGCAAACATAACATAAAGACAATAATGTAGTAGTAGTATGCTATTAATCAGCTAGTCAAAACCTAACATAACAGCTATGATTTCACAGAGTTTTAACGTTTGCAAGTTTTTTCAATGTTTTCTCTTCACTTGTGCTAAGTGAGTCAGACAAAATGTGTCATTTCATTATTAGCCAGGCAATACGCTATTAGCTAGTTAGTCAAAACATATAACACGTATTATTTCACAGAATTTTTTTTCTAGCAAATATGGTTCCTTTAAGCAGTTTAACACATCAATCACCAGCAGTCCGTGAAATTCTCTTTAGTCAATAATCATCCTTTACAGTATTTCTTGACTAAAATAGCTCTCCAAAACCTAAGTGGTTATTTTTATTCTCACTGTCGCACTTATAGTCAATAATATGTTTCGCAGAGTGACAAGTTATGCTTAGTGACGAGATTTCACGGTGAGCATAGTTTTAAGAGTGTTCACACTGTATTAATTACGGTCATGGATATGTTATGTAATGTTTATGAAGATCATTACTTCTTATTTTTACCCAACTGAACGTCGAAATCATTTCCTGTTTGCCCATTTTTTACTTGAACCTGTCACCACTCCAAACCAGTCAGGACCTAGGGTCCCGACTCGGACCGCAGGTCCGGTTTGGAGTGGAGACGGGTTCATTTTGGAGAAATCGTTACCCGAGGGAGTATCAGTTGATTGGAAACAAAATGTTATCCTAAGCGGTTTTCCTTCCACATTGTACGTTGCCCCTTTGATAAAAGTGCATTTAGAGTCACAATACTTCAGCGGCGAGTGTAAGTTAGCTGTGGTGGACAGTCTACCTATACAGGGAATTGACGTTATCTTGGCCAATGACTTGGCCCTAGGTTTATTGCCTAACCATCCCCTGGTCGAGGAAGATCCCGTGTATGAAGATGTAAGCCCAGTTGTTACAGTGCAAACGAGATCTAAGGCTCAATCCCAGGTATCATCGAATTTAAATACTTTGTTTGATTCTCCTTCTACCCCAGAGGTTACAAGTAGCCCTTCACCAGACCCGCCAGCCCCGATGCCAGTTTCCGAATACTGGACCCGAGAAAGTCTGATAGCAGAGCAGACGAAGGACCCTCAAGTACAGGTGTTGGCAGATACCATAGTCTTTTCTACGAAAGGAGATGACCTGTATTTCTTGTCAAATGAAGTACTGTGTCGCAGGTGCCCACCGAAATATCCCCAGTCAACTGAGGTAGGTAAACAGATTGTCGTCCCTGCCGCGTTCCGAGTTAAGCTGTTAGAAACGGCTCATGCCGATAGATTTGCTGGACATTGTGGGGTTTCAAAAACCTTTCATCGTCTGGCTAAGTGTTTCTGCTGGCCACAATGAAGAGGGACGTAAGACGCTTCTGCAAATCCTGCCACGCATGCCAGATGGCGGGGAAGGCAAACCAGCCTGTCCCGAAAGCTCCTCTATGCCCTATACCTGCTATAGGCGAGCCCTTCGAGCACCTCATTCTGGATATAGTAGGCCCTCTTCCGCCTTCTACCTCTGGGGTGCAGTACCTGTTCACTATATTAGATTGGGTTAGTAGGTACCTAGAAGCGATATCCCTGAAGACCATCACGGCTAAGGTATTGGTGAAACATCTACTCTGGTTCCTCTCCCGATATGGTCTACCCAAGACCATCCAGACGGATCAGGGATCAAATTTTACATCTCTGTTTCGCCAACAGATCGCCGACCTTGGAATCCTACAGATTACATCCAGTGCCTACCATCCCGAATCGCAAGGAGCTTTGGAGCTGTTCCACCAAACGCTGAAGGGTATGCTGAGGAAATACTGCTATGACCAGCAGAGTAAGTGGGTTGAAGACCTACCCTACCTCCTATTTGCGGTAAGATCAGTTCCTAATGAATCACTAAGTATAGCCCCATTTGAAATGATTTATGGCCACTGTGAGAGGTCCCTTGGAAGTGGTACGAGACCATTGGCTGGACGAGGAAACCGACGTAGACGTGGTGGACAGGCTATCTGCTAATAAAGGTTGTTTTTCTGCTTGGGAGATGGCAAAGAAAACCTTAGTGAATACCCAGGTTACCACCAAGAGCAGGTATGATCGGTGAACAAAGCAAAGGGATTTTCTAATAGGGGATCTAGTGTTGGTATGTTCTCTCCCAGTGACCGGAAATTTAAATGCAAAGTTTGTAGGTCCTTACCAGGTTTTGAGGAAGGTAACCTGTAATAATTATATTCTCAGCACGCCGGATCGCAGAAAGAAAGAAAGAAACTTTGGTCCACGTTAATATGATGAAGTATGAGGGCAAGGATATGGACCCAATAACAATGGTGACAACTAGAGATGGCACAGAGGTAATGGAAGAGGATTAGAATGTACTGGCTTACTCAGATTTTATTTAATTTGCAGGCAAAGTTGACGCATGTAACCGGAGTAGAGGAACCTACTCTCCCCCCCAGAGTAGAGGAATGTCTTGATACCCCGAGCTTTGAGGATAGATTTATCCAAACCATCGATGCTTCCGATTATGGCCTGGGAGCCGTATTATCTCGGACGGATGAAAAGGGGGTGGAACATCCTGTAGCCTACTATTCAAATAAGTTTAACCCCAGTCAGCTTAACTATTCCGTGATAGAGAAAAAGACGTTGGCTTTAATCAGTTCCATCCAACATTTTGAGGTGTACCTAACTAGTAATAGCCATCCCATCCTAGTACGATCTGACCATAACCTTGTTACGGCCCTACTGGGACACAACCGGGTTCTTTTCTGATGGTAATAGTTGTTTGGGTATCCGGCCCCAAGTTAGTAGAGGCTTTCAAGGGGTGAATCCCGTAACGCAAGTTAGAACAACGGGGGAGGTACAGTGAAGACACAAGTATTCTAATTTATATGTATATTCCTTTATATATATATATTGTGACGGTGTTCCCCCCCTTCTAATTCTCCCACGCCTGCTGTAAGAGTCATGTCCACTATTCTCGAGCGTTCTCTACATTGCAGGCATCAATTGAACATATGTGGGAGAGAACAGTATTCTCGAAGAGCCGAGAAATTCGCGAAAAGGTAACATTTTGTCCTGTGGGATAGGCCCTTTAGGGAGCCAATATGGCGCTGGCAAGTCTGTTCTCCCGCCAAAACTGTGTGACGTCAGTGGCGCCAGATTGGTCACCGTCAGCGACATGGCACTGGGAGCCAATGAAAACCAACTTTGGAAAAGTGACGTCACATAGGCATAGGGGGTCCAGCCGTGTTGGCGCCAGGAGGTATCAGTCTTTCACGACACGTCCGAGAGGTAGGACGCGCGATCGGTCATCCTGTCAGAGTGACGGATTTACCGAACTCCGGTGGATTTAAGCGTCTCCAGTTGTTGGCACGCACTCTGTGAGGTCTTCCTGCAACCCAGTAGTGGCTCAGATAAGGAATTGACAGAATATTGAGCAACAAGTGCTCAGGGGACAGGTGCGTTGCAAGAAGTGGGCCGGGCATCGACGTGTGTCGTCGTTGGCAGTTCACCAGTATAAGAGACAGCTCAGTGGCCGGGCCACCCACCGTGAGTGAACCGGGTTGACAGCCTTGTCAACCAGGTTGAACGTGTGATCAACGATCCTGTCAAGTTTGACAGTAACCCCACCTTCGTGGAACCCTACGAGTCAACAGTTGGATGCAAGCACGTCGAGAAGTCTTCCCAAATACCTAGCGATATATCTAGACGACGAGGGAATTGACAGTGTTGTGAGCTTCAAGTGCTCTGAAGTCGGGTGCTGTGCGTGTGAAGCTTAAGCAGCATCGTCTGGTACGGCTGGTAACTTCACCGTGACTTCGTAGTGGTGAGAGGCAGTTCCTCTGGGAGTACAGTGACAAGAACTAATTGGGAAACGTACGACGACCGCCGAGATGTAGGCTGGCTGCCGTAGTTGGGAGGAAAGTTGACGGCCAGGAGACCGACTTCGACCCTGCGACGTACTGTAGAGGAAGAAGCACGGACCTGCTGTGTACAGAAGCGGCGAGACGCGACATCCTAAGGTGTGGGGCTTGTGTTTCTGGATGGTGAACGAGGCGAGAGCCTGGACCAGGAGCTACAACCCAACTGTCATCCTAGGATAGGTGAAGTAGGTGTTTACAGTTACCCTCCCATTTCCCCTTTAGTTAGCTATATATATATTCTTGTTAGGATATTTTATATGTCGTGAGCAAGTCTCACTTGAGTTTAAGTCACAGAGAGCACAGTGTGCGGTGAGCCTGCCCAGAGCGCTCACAGTATCAGTTAACATATATATCTATGTGTGGGTGTGTGCAAGCACCAAGATTCATCAGAGAATTTACTGTGACTATTATTAATCTACAGTGAGTATTATTATATATATATATATATATGTAGTAAACCAGATATTTGTATCTGTGTATTGATCTCTATAATCTATTGATATAAATGCCCGTGTGTTGATCTCTATAATCTATCGATATAAATGCCTGTGTGTTGATCTCTATGATCTATTGATATATATATGCCTGAAGTTTGATTACTGATTTATATATGACATGATGTGTGTGCTGAATAATATCATATACGTGAAGTGATTGCCAGTGATATCTCTGTGAGAGAAGTATAAATAAAAAGAAAAGTTCAGTGATCAAGTGAGTGCATTCACAGTAATATTATTAAGAATAGAGTAATCTTTTGGTACAGTGAAAAGTCACTGTGAGAGTATTGTGAATAAGATGTTGATCGTGAGGCCAGTGAAATCATAAGTAAGCCATGTGAACGTTGATTAGTGTTTGGAAAAAGTTAAATAAACGGGGATCGTGACAATTAGAAAACAAGTACTAGTCTGTTCCCACGATCGCGAGGGTCCCGGTCAGCTGAGTCTGACAGGTGACACGTGGCGCCGATGTTACCATATCGGTGCGCTCTAGAATATTATGCTATGAATGGAGCAATTGTCATATATTAATTTGATAATTGATGCAATATATATTTTCGTTGTCTTTTAAGTAAATACCAAAACTCTCTTGGTGTTTGATCATACCCCTCCATTTATCTTGTGACCGTGTAATGAAGTAAAGTAGAGTGACTGCCTGATACCACATTATTGGAATTGCTCTGCCACAATTACACCTGACCACTGCAGTGTTACTGGACACAAAAAAAACCAGTGTGGCGACCTGAAGGCTGTGTAAGAGTTCGGTGTCGGGCGGGCCACAGATTGAGGGAACGATCTGTGCCCCCACTCATCTATAATCTAAAGGCCGGTTGTGAGATCGACTGGGATACTCTCCGAGGCAGCAGTGGAGCTAGAGGATTGAGGGAAGACCCGCCGAACGACGGTGAGTAAGGGTTATTGTTGGAGCAACCACCTGGAAAGGAGATCCAGTCTACTGTTGCTTTAACCCTCTCTAACGAGAACACCGTGAACCCCGACATTGGCGACCT
>WNGS01163543.1:7626-21297 GCA_020271785.1 Procambarus virginalis
TAACCTAACCTAACCTAACTTATTATATCCTAACCTAACCTAACCTAACCTACCTAACCTACCCTAACTTATTATATCCTAACCTACCTAACCTAACCTAACACACCTAACCTAACTTATTATATCCTAACCTAACCTAACCTAACCTAACCTAACCTAACTTTATTATATCCTAACCCAACCTAACCTACCTAACCTAACCTAACTTATTATATCCTAACCTAACCTAACCTAACCCTAACTTATTATATCCTAACCTAACCTAACCTAACCTAACTTATTATATCCTAACCTAACCTAACCTAACCTAACTTATTATATCCTAATGTAACCTAACTTATTATATCCTAATGTAACTAACTTATTATATCCTAATGTAACTTAACTTATTATATCCTAACCTTACTTAAGAAAAGTGAAGATAGGTCATAAGAAATTTCAAAAATATAATTCCATACAGACAGGACCATAGACTTGTACAGGACTGTTCATTGACGGCTTTGCTTCTTGCAAGGTCAGCGTTCAATCCCCATGGTTTAAGTGGTTAGGCACTGTTCCTTCATCCTCTTATCGCACCTCCTATCCAGTCCTCATATCCCGGCTCCTATCCTCTCGTTATATTCCACCTCCTATCTTTATTATGCCTGTCTCTCCCACTCGTTCTATCCACACAGTCTAAACGACTGGGCCATTTCAGGGTTGTTATATCCGAAGCAAACTGCCTCTCAAGCTTCGAAAGGCAACAACAGTTTCCTTGTTCAAACACGAACTTCATCTATCCTAGCTTAGGTTAGATAAGGTATAATTAGGGTAAAGTATTAAAAGTTTAGGTTAGGTTTTGCTAGAGTGTGGAAGGTAGGTTAGGTTAGGTTATTTATGTTAGGTCAAGTTAGGATAGATGTGTAAGGTTAGGTTAGGGCAGGATAGATTAGGGTAGGTCAGTTAGGTTAGGTTAGATTAGGGTTGGTCAGGTCAGGTCAAGTTAGGTCAGATCAGGTCAGGTTAAACTGGATATTACAGATTACATGGAATTGTTAACCAAACCACACACTTGAAGTGAAGAGACGACGCTGGTTGGGTCAGTTCTGGATCATTATCATGTCCATTGTGTCGACAATAGGATGGAATTATTTGAAAAAATTGTTCTTAACAAGCAGCAAAGTTGGGTGTTTAACGTGTGTGTGATGAGCTGAGACTATGTGTAGGTTGGTGGTGTTTGATATGTTGTGTTTCTGGTTTAACAGGTTGTGTGGAGCGGCAGTAATGGTCGGTGTGATGGTGTTGGTGACGGTGATGGTGACGGTGGTGACGGTGGTGACGGTGGTGACGGCTCAGAGGCCAGGTAGGTCATACACATACACACACACACACACACACACACACACACACACACACACACACACACACACACACACACACACACACACACGCACACACACACACACACACACACTGGAAAAAGTAAGAACATCATTCAGAAACCTAAGTAAGGAGGCATTTAGGGCGCTTTACACTGCCTACGTGAGGCCAGTCTTAGAATATGCCGCCCCATCATGGAGTCCCCACCTGAAGAAACACATAAGGAAACTGGAAAAGGTTGACAAGTTTGCAACAAGACTCGTCCCAGAGTTACGAGGGATGGGATCTGAAGGGCGCCTGAAGGAGCTGAGCTTTACGACACTAGAAAAAAGAAGGGAGAGGGGGGACATGATAGGAACGTATAAAATACTCAGGGAGATTGACAAAGTGGACAGAGATGAAATGTTCACACGTAATAGTAACAGAACGAGGGGACATGGATGGAAGCTGTAAACTCAGATGAGTCACAGAGATGTTAGGAAGTTTTCTTTTAGCGTGAGAGTAGTGGGAAAATGGAATGCACTTAAGGAACAGGTTGTGGAAGCCAATACTATTCATAATTTTAAAACTAGATATGATAGGGAAATGGGATAGGAGTCAATGCTGTAAACAACCGATGGCTCGAAAGGCGGGATCCAAGAGTCAATGCTCGATCCTGCAGACACAACTAGGTGAGTACAACTAGGTGAGTACATACACATTCTCTATCTCTCTGTCACAGTATCAGAGCACCGTGTCACAGTATCAGAGCACCGTGTCACAGTATCAGAGCACCGGTGTCACAGTATCAGAGCACCGTGTCACAGTATCAGAGCACCGTGTCACAGTATCAGAGCACCGTGTCACAGTATCAGAGCACCGTGTCACAGTATCAGAGCACCGTGTCACAGTATCAGAGCACCGTGTCACAGTATCAGAGCACCGTGTCACAGTACCAGAGCACCGTGTCACAGTATCAGAGCACCGTGTCACAGTATCAGAGCACCGTGTCACAGTATCAGAGCACCGGTGTCACAGTATCAGAGCACCGTGTCACAGTATCAGAGCACCGTGTCACAGTATCAGAGCACCGTGTCACAGTATCAGAGCACCGTGTCACAGTACCAGAGCACCGTGTCACAGTATCAGAGCACCGTGTCACAGTACCAGAGCACCGTGTCACAGTATCAGAGCACCGTGTCACAGTATCAGAGCACCGTGTCACAGTATCAGAGCACCGTGTCACAGTATCAGAGCACCGTGTCACAGTACCAGAGCACCGTGTCACAGTATCAGAGCACCGTGTCACAGTACCAGAGCACCGTGTCACAGTATCAGAGCACCGTGTCACAGTATCAGAGCACCGTGTCACAGTATCAGAGCACCGTGTCACAGTACCAGAGCACTGGTATGTATACTCACTGTAAGTCCTGTGGTATGTATACTCACTGTAAGTCCTGTGGTATGTATACTCACTGTAAGTCCTGTGGCATGTATACTCACTGTAAGCATCTTTCCATGACACATTCTTGAATACAGATCTTGTATGTTGATTAAAATTAAATCTTAAAATGCTTGAACGAATACAAATGTTCTGAACAGCCCGAACAGCCGTCTGTGATCCGCGAAGTCGTCCTCCCTCCCTTCCTCTTCCAGGAAGAGAAAGGAAGTTTGGTTTTCCAGACCATCTGGAAACAACTAAATCCTTCTTCCTTCTTCCTATCAGGGGCCTTCAACAACGGCTAAGTACTTGTTCTTCCTGTTGCAGGTCCGTCCTCCAGCAGGGTGCTGGTGATGCAGGAGACAGGACAACCTTCAGCCAAGACCTACGCCCGTCTCCTGACGCCGCTACCACCCATCAACTTCCCCTTCACCGTCTGCTACAGGATCTACATGTACCGTTTCAGGGAGGAGTCCACCCTCATATCCTACGCTGTGGACAACGCCAGAGACAACGAGCTCAGGATAGGTAAATCCTCCCTCCCTCCTCTAGCACTTTCAGCAAACTGTTATAAGTGATTCTTCCTCTTCAAGGAATCTCTGGAAAACTCTAAGTCCTTTTTCCATCATCTTCCTCAACCTTCTGGAAACCGCTAAAGGCTTCTTTCTTCTTCCGAGACCCTTTGGAAACCGCTAAAGGCTTCTTTCTTCTTCCGAGACCCTTTGGAAACCGCTAAAGGCTTCTTTCTTCTTCCGAGACCCTTTGGAATCCGCTAAAGGCTTCTTTCTTCTTCCGAGACCCTTGGGAATCCGCTAAGTTCGTCTTCCTTCATCTTCTATGACCCTTTGGAAGCCGCTAAATACTTTTTCATTTTTCATCCAGGACTCTCTGGAATCCAAGTTTTTCTTCCTTCTTCTTCGAAGTCCCTCTGGAAACGGCTTAGTCCTCCTTCCCTCCTCTTTCAGCACCCTCTGGAAGCTGCAAAGCCCATTCTTCCTCTTCCACGACTCTTCGCTACCTACTAAACCCTTCCTTCCTCCTCCAGACCCGCTCGAAGAGCGACGCCCTTCTTCTTGCGTCGTCCAGGACGCTCTGGAAACGATGTTTTTAATTCTTCCTCTTCCAGGACGCCCTCAGGGTTGCCAAGTCTTTTGCAGTTCGTCTCTTGTTTAGTAGTACAAGTAGTTAGCAGTAGTAGTACTAGTGGTGGTAGTTATGGTAGTGGGAAGGGTTGTAATGGGTAAAGTAGTGGTGGTTGAGAGTGGTGATAATTGTTCTACTAATTGTTTACTTAGTGATATTGAACGAGAGTGGTAGCAGTAATGGTGGCACTGGTTGTTAGTTGTTTGGCCGTCATTGTGATGGTGGTTACACAACGTCTTTAAGGTTGTTGAGGTTCAGGCGAGAACGTAAACTACCAAACTGGCCGTCAAGGGAACCCGGCCACCACTGGTGGGAGGGTTGCCACCCGGCCACCACTGGTGGGAGGGTTGCCACCCGCCACCACTGGTGGGAGGGTTGCCACCCGCCCAGCACTGGTGGGAGGGTTGCCACCCGGCACCACTGGTGGGAGGGTTGCCACCCGCCCACCACATGTGGGAGGGTTGCCACCCGGCCACCACTGGTGGGAGGGTTGCCACCCGGCCACCACTGGTGGGAGGGTTACCACCGGCCACCACTGGCGGATGCCGGCCGCCACTGTGTGACTAGCCAAGGATAGTTAGAAAGGCTAGACAAAACGACCTGATGACGACCCCTGACCCAGTCAGGGGTCCTCCCAGGTGATATTAATTAATAATAATAATAATAAAAATAATAATATATTAATAATAATAATAATAATAATAATAATAATAATAATAGTTAAAAATAATAAAATACATTTTCCAAAATAAATGCCAAGTTACAAGAGTTGTTACATTCTTGTACGCCTGGACCTTTACCGTACGGCCACTAGCAACGTCACAGAGCCACTAGCAACGTCACAGAGCCACTAGCAACGTCACAGAGCCACTAGCAACGTCACAGAGTCACTAGCAACGTCACAGAGTCACTAACAACGTCACAGAGCCACTAACAACGTCACAGAGCCACTAGCAACGTCACAGAGCCACTAGCAACGTCACAGAGTCACTAACAACGTCACAGAGCCACTAGCAACGTCACAGAGTCACTAACAACGTCACAGAGCCACTAGCAACGTCACAGAGCCACTAGCAACGTCACAGAGACACTAGCAACGTCACAGAGCCACTAGCAACGTCACAGAGCCACTAGCAACGTCACAGAGTCACTAACAACGTCACAGAGCCACTAGCAACGTCACAGAGCCACTAGCAACGTCACAGAGACACTAACAACGTCACAGAGTCCCTAACAACGTCACAGAGCCACTAGCAACGTCACAGAGTCACTAATAACGTCACAGAGACACTAGCAACGTCACAGAGACACTAGCAACGTCACAGAGACACTAGCAACGTCACAGAGACACTAGCAACGTTACAGAGACACTAGCAACGTCACAGAGTCACTAGCAACGTCACAGAGACACTAGCAACGTCACAGAGACACTAGCAACGTCACAGAGTCACTAACAACGTCACAGAGACACTAACAACGTCACAGAGACACTAGCAACGTCACAGAGACACTAGCAACGTCACAGAGACACTAACAACGTCACAGAAACACTAGCAACGTCACAGAGACACTAGCAACGTCACCGAGACACTAGCAACGTCACAGAGACACCAGCAACGTCACAGAGACACTAGCAACGTCACAGAGACACTAACAACGTCACAGAGACACTAGCAACGTCACAGAGACACTAACAACGTCACAGAGACACTAGCAACGTCACAGAGACACTAACAACGTCACAGAGTCACTAACAACGTCACAGAGTCACTAGCAACGTCACAGAGTCACTAGCAACGTCACAGTGTCACTAGCAACGTCACAGAGACACTAACAACGTCACAGAGTCACTAACAACGTCACAGAGACACTAGCAACGTCACAGAGACACTAGCAACGTCACAGAGACACTAACAACGTCACAGAGACACTAACAACGTCACAAGGCCATTAACTAGGTCACAGGGTCACTAACGAGGTCACAGGGCCTTTAACGAGGTCACAGGGCCACTAAAGAGGTCACAGGGCCTTTAACGAGGTCACAGGGCCACTAAAGAGGTCACAGGGCCACTAACGAGACACAGGGCCACTAACGAGGCACAGGGCCACTAACTAGGTCACAGGGCCATTAACTAGGTCACAGGGTCACTAACTAGATCACAGGGCCACTAACGAGGTCACAGGGTCACTAACGAGGTCACAGGGTCACTAACGAGGTCACAGGGCCACTAACGAGGTCACAGGGTCACTAACTAGGTCACAGGGCCACTAACTAGGTCACAGGGCGTCAAACGAGGGTCTCAGGGCCACTAACTAGGTCACAGAGCCACTAACTAGGTCACAGGGTCACTAACGAGGTCACAGGGCCACTAACTAGGTCACAGGGTCACTAACTAGGTCACAGGGTCACTAACGAGGTCACAGGGCCACTAACTAGGTCACAGGGTCACTAACGAGGTCACAGGGCCACTAACGAAGTCACGGGATGTCTGTCTCACACATAATAAACCCAATTTGTTTATATCTTGAAGGTAATTAAGATGTCTTAGGAGAGGTGATGTGGGTGACTTACGAGACATCTCATGGGAGATGATAATTACCATTTTGAATATATATATTATATCTTTATATATATATATATATATATATATATCTTAATGACGGTATATATCCATTGTCGCAGGGAGATTTGCGTGTCAGTCTGTCTCCTGCTGTCACTATTTTAAGAATGTAATATGATTGAAAAATGGTATATGTTACGTTACGTAACCGTTTGTGTGTTGTAAATGAGTAAAAGACTCTTGTAAATGTTGTTGCGGATGTTTTACAGTCTGTCACTGCTCTTAACATTCTATAATAATAATAATAATAATTTATTCACAAGAAGGTACAATGGGTTGGTGAGATCACATAAGACTGATATTTTTACATTCTCGCGAAGCCACCAACACGCATAGCGTTTCAGGCAGGTCCTTAATCTAACATATCGGCTACGGTGCAAAGGTACACTGTAGCAAGGTTTTATATCAACAAATAACTACAACATAAGTTGACATAGGTGATTACACTAGTGGACAAAGATAGTATCGTCTGCAAATAGTATAGGTTTAAGAATGTTAGAAACATTAGGCAAATCATTGATGTATATAAGAAATAGGAGAGGACCCAAGATGCTGCCCTGTGGCACCCTACTGTCAGTGGTAGAGTGGGGGAGGTTATGTTATTGATGGCTACATAATAGTATCTGTCACTGAGATGAGAACCAATATATTTCAGGGCAAAGCCTCGGATACCATAGTGGTGAAGTTAAAGTAAGAGGTAGTTATGGTTTACAGTGTCAAAGGTCTTTCTTAGGTCAATGAAGAGGCCAAGTGGGAACAAATTTTTGTCAAGGTCTGAGTAGAGTATATCAAGCTCCTCATAATTGCATCATTGGTACAATTTTGGGAATGGAAGCCGAACTGGCAGGGACTTAATATGTTGAGGTTTACAAAGTAGGAATAGAACTGCTTGTAAATATTTATTTCACATATTTTTTAAAGTATAGGTAGATCTGATATTGGTCTGTAGTTGTTTATGTCAGCTGTCTCGCCTTCTTTATGAACTGCGTCACTGTGAACAGCAGAGCTGTGGGTAGTGCAAGAGCAGGGACAGCACTCATGTATACCACAGATGGTAGTTCACTAATGTTCCCAGCCTTGGTTTAAAGTGATTGAATTATGGATATATGTGTGTCGGGCTGGGGTAACAGGAGTAGAGAGGACAGCTGCGGTGAAATATGTAGTACCACGTGTCTGGGTCTCTGGGTCTGGCAAGGTTTGCACCAATGATGAAAAGAAGCTATTGAATTCAATTCCAATATCTAAGTTGTTACCAGTGTGTAACCATCTTTGGAGAGTTTTATCTGCTTGTTATGTGATTGTTTTGATCCTAGGATGTTAGAGATGGCTTTCCATACACTTTTCATATTCCTTTTGCTGCTTTAAATCTATTCTCATAAATGGAAGCTCTGGCTCTGCCTATTATACTGGTAAGCATTGATGAGTATCTCTTAACTTCTTTTGTAACTAGGCCAATTCTGTGTTTTTTGTTCATATTCGTCATGCTGTCGTCATATAATGACATATAATGTCATATTCAATATTCAATAATATTCATATAATGACATATAATGTCATATTCATATTCAATAATGACATATAATGTCATATTCGTCTCCAGGCTGTTACTCTGCTCATACACTTACACTTAATTGACTTGTCTAGGATGTCAGCCTTGTAGTCAAGCTGATGTCAGCCTTGTAGTCAAGCCAAGGGTATAGCTCAACACGAGTACAGATATAGCTGGTGGAGGGACAGAAAATAAATGTTTTATTTACACTCCTAAAATACATTATACTAGGTAAATATGTTCAGTAGAAAACTCCTCATGACTCACATCTGTATATTGATAGTCACTACTCAATATGGTTTACCTAGCTCAAAGAACACAAAGCACTATGGTAACCTAAATCCTTTGGTCTGACACTTGAGTTTACAGAGCAGCCACAACTATCATAATCTTAACCAGACAAATAATATATTAGGAAACCTGGACTCTCTCTCTCCCTATGTATCCCACTTGGCAGTACCTCAGACTATTCTAAGCTCTCCTGCATAAGTACAACAATTGTGGGTTATCTGAATATTCTGGCAAAAATAAAACCCTCTAAGACCCAGGCCGTCAGTAAATACGTCCTCTCACTGTCATGTCTCGCCGGCGTCTGACTGGTTTGCCACGTCGCCCGCCTCTTGATACCAGCTCATCTTATCATTTCTGATCATTCTCTATTATTCCTATTTAACCATTCTCTATTTATAGCGTATATCAAGAGTCCATTTTTCCTTTACAAAAGATCTACATACACTGTACACGTACTCAAAAATAAACCTCCGACTATCGGACTAGTTTCAAGAGCGTCGTGATATCAGCGACACGCGACCTCCCAGCGGCCAGCAAGCAAATGTCTACTTTAACACTTTTATGCCGTTTTCTTTCTTTTAGCTAAANCTCGGAGGGTATCGATTCATTTCTCTCAATGTTTGCGGACGATGCCAAAATTATGAGAAGGATTAAAACAGAAGAGGACGTGTTGAGGCTTCAAGAAGACCTAGACAAGCTGAAGGAATGGTCGAACAAATGGTTGTTAAGAGTTTAACCCAACCAAATGTAATGTAATGAAGATAGGTGTAGGGAGCAGGAGGCCAGATACAAGGTATCATCTGGGAGAGGAAATTCTTCAGGAATCAGAGAAGAAAAAGACTTGGGGGTTGAAATCACGCCAGACCTGTCTCCTGCAGCATATATCAAAAGGATAACATCAGCGGCATATGCCAGGCTGGCCAACATACGAATGGCATTCAGAAACTTGTGTAAAGAATCAATTCAGAACTTTGTATACCACATATGTCAGGCCAATCCTGGAGTATGCAGCCCCAGCATGGAGTCCATATCTAGTCAAGGATAAGACTAAACTGGAAAAGGTTCAAAGGTTTGCCACCAGACTAGTACCCGAGCTGAGAGGTATGAGCTACGAGGAGAGACTACGGGAATTAAACCTCACCTCGTTGGAAGACAGAAGAGTTAGGGTGACATGATCACCACATTTAAGATTCTGAAGGGAATTGATAGGGTAGATAAAGACAGGCTGTTTAACACAAGGGAACACGCACAGGGGACACAGGTGGAAACTGAGTGGCCCAAATGAGCCACAGAGATATTAGAAAGAACTTTTTTAGTGTCAGAGTGGTTGACAAATGGAATGCATTAGGAAGTGATGTGGTGGAGGCTGACTCCATACATAGCTTCAAGTGTAGATATGATAGAGCCCAATAGGCTCAGGAATCTGTACACCTGTTGATTGACGGTTGAGAGGCGGGACCAAAGAGCCAGAGCTCAACCCCCGCAAACACAACTAGGTGACTAGGAGAGTACACACACTGAGCCTAGGGAGCTGGTAGCCTGGTGGATAGCGCGCAGGACTCGTAATTCTGTGGCGCAGGTTCGATTCCCGCACCAGGCAGAAACAAATGGGCAAAGTTTCTTTCACCCTGAATGCCCCTGTTACCTAGCAGTAAATAGGTGCCTGGGAGTTAGTCAGCTGTCACGGGCTGCTTCCTGGGGTGTGTGTATGTGGTGTGAAAAAAAAGTAGTTAGTAAAAAGTTAATTGACAGTTGAGAGGCGGGCCGAAAGAGCAAAACCCCTGCAAACACAACTACGTAAATACACACACACACACACACAAGTAAAATTATAACTGAAAGTAACTTGGGGAAAGTGCTCAAGAAGAAACCCAGACATAATAGCACTCACAAAAACAAAACTGACAGGCGTCATAACAAGTGCAGCATTTCCGTAGGCTTACTATGTGGTAAGGAAAGAGAGGGAGGGAAGAGGAGGAGGAAAAGTGGCTCTGCTGGTAAGGAAACACTGCAGTTTTAAAGACATGAATATCCTCAGCTGTTAAGGGTTTAGTGACTATATAACAGGCACTATGTCAATTGGATGGCAAAAAAAATAATAGAAGTTGTAATATATAACCTCCCACTAAATGACAGAAGACCCACACATGAGTATGATACATACCACATGGCTACCAGTACTATAATAGAGAGCACAACTTCTGTCCCTCGCTGGGATGTATCCAGACTGTTAATCATGGGAGACTTCAACCAGGAGAAGATAGACTGGGAGAACAGAGGATAACATGTAGGAATAGATACTTGCTATTGAATATGGCAACAAGTAACATTCTGAGCCAACACATCAAGGAATCCACAAGAATGAGAGGCGAAGATGAACCAATTAGACTTCATCTGATATTCACCATAAACCATGTTTCACTATATCAGACATATGGAATGTTAAGTAGGAAGCTCCCATTTATTTATTTGTTTTCTTATTTTATGTATGTATACTAAAGTTCTTTACAATTTTGTAAAGCCACCAGCACGCATAGCGTTTCGGACAGGTCCTAATCCTAGTTTTCCTCGGAATACGACCCGCCAAATCGTTTAACAACCAGGTACCCATTCACTGCTGGGTGAACAGAGGCTACAGTTAAGGTCTGGTGCCCAGTCAATCCTCCCCGGCCAGGATACGAACCCATGACAAAGCGCTCGCGGAACGCCAGGCAAGTGTCTTAATTACCACTCCACCACGGAGACTGGTAATACATGAATACATTTGTGAATACATTTGAGAATTTGGTGGAAGTATGAGTAATGTACCCAAAGAAAGGACCTGATAGCAAAGGGCTGGCGTACCGAAAGGGAAACTATGGTGAGATGAGAGAATTCCAAATAAGAATACCACGGGAAACAGAACTCCGAGAAAAGTCTATACAAGAAACGATGGATAACATTACCAATAAGTGTCAGGAGGCAGTTGATAAGTTTATCTGTGCCCAACAGGAACACATTTATATCATAAGGTTTAATCGAGCATGTTAGGAAGCATGACAAATAAATAGAAAAATATGGAGATACTACAGAAATAACAGAACACCAGAGTGCAGAGTCTGAACATCAGGGCCTGCAACGGCGTCGTCATGTTGGTTGCATGTACAAGGCCAACATCCTCAAAGTTCTGCACCTGGCCCAACTACGTGGACAACTAGTAGTTGGCACCTGTAGCACTCAACCTTCAACAGCTTCATGCTGGATCTGCTTTTCTTAAGAACATCACTCCATCAGCGAACATTTAATTATAGGCTGACTCGCATCTGGAACTTGTTCGTTCAGCATGTCGGTACAGGAGAGATCAGGTCAACTGATCACATGAAGGCTCTGACACACAGTTGACTACGGGCTCATCCAGTTCCTAATATGATTGGTACTTAATGTTGTGCATATATAAGGTTTATGCCCATTGATGCAAAAAATTGGCTTGTGAAATAAATTTGTCTCTAGGAGCAGGTTTGATCTCAGCTGAGGCAGGATTACTGCTCTTGCTTGCAGTTTCACCAGGCACCCCACTCCACAGGCCTAATGAACCCTAGTCTTAGTTAAAAAAAAAAAGTGAGTGAAAAGAGAGAGAGAGAGAGAGAGAGAGAGAGAGAGAGAGAGAGAGAGAGAGAGAGAGAGAGAGATAATACAACATGAAGTAATGACAATAAAGTTCCCGACCACACAGTGTCACCAGATCAACTTAGGGAAACACTGTTTGTCAAACATCGACGCTGTTCTGAAGAGTCCCCCATTTTGCACCCCCAAAATAACATAGGATTTTAGGGGTTGACGAATGTTAATGTTCTTGTTTGATAAGCTGGAGACAGTTAAGCAAGTCCCAGCTGTGTCTGGGTACAAGTGACAGCATGAACAACCCAGCGGGTTTTCTTCCTATTGGGGAGTGTTGTACATGCTGCTATGGCGGTGTGTCCACTCACAGGATGAGTGACGCTGCCCAATACTGTCACTATGGCGGTGTGTCCACCCACAGGATGAGTGGCGCTGTCCAATACTGTCACTATGGCGGTGTGTCCACTCACAGGATGAGTGGCGCTGCCCAATACTGTCACTATGGCGGTGTGTCCACTCACAGGATGAGTGGTGCTGCCCAATACTGTCACTATGGCGGTGTGTCCACTCACAGGATGAGTGGCGCTGCCCAATACTGTCACTATGGCGGTGTGTCCACTCACAGGATGAGTGGCGCTGCCCAATACTGCATGCCACTTTGGCAGTGTGTCCACTCACAGGATGAGTGACGCTGCCCAATACTGTCACTATGGCGGTGTGTCCACTCACAGGACGAGTGACGCTGCCCAATACTGTCACTATGGCGGTATGTCCACTCACAGGATGAGTGGCGCTGCCCAATACTGTCACTATGGCGGTGTGTCCACTCACAGGATGAGTGGCGCTGCCCAATACTGTCACTATGGCGGTGTGTCCACTCACAGGATGAGTGACGCTGCCCAATACTGTCACTATGGCGGTGTGTCCACTCACAGGATGAGTGGTGCTACCCAATACTGTCACTATGGCGGTGTGTCCATTCACAGGATGAGTGACGCTGCCCAATACTGTCACTATGGCGGTGTGTCCACTCACAGGATGAGTGGCGCTGCCCAATACTTTCACTATGGCGGTGTGTCCACTCACAGGATGAGTGGCGCTGCCCAATACTGTCACTATGGCGGTGTGTCCACTCACAGGATGAGTGACGCTGCCCAATACTTTCACTATGGCGGTGTGTCCACTCACAGGATGAGTGGCGCTGCCCAATACTTTCACTATGGCGGTGTGTCCACTCACAGGATGAGTGACGCTGCCCAATACTTTCACTATGGCGGTGTGTCCACTCACAGGATGAGTGGCGCTGCCCAATACTTTCACTATGGCGGTGTGTCCACTCACAGGATGAGTGACGCTGCCCAATACTTTCACTATGGCGGTGTGTTCACTCACAGGATGAGTGACGCTGCCCAATACTGTCACTATGGCGGTGTGTCCACTCACAGGATGAGTGGTGCTGCCCAATACTGTCACTATGGCGGTGTGTCCACTCACAGGATGAGTGGCACTGCCCAATACTGTCACTATGGCGGTGTGTCCACTCACAGGATGAGTGGCGCTGCCCAATACTTTCACTATGGCGGTGTGTCCACTCACAGGATGAGTGACGCTGCCCAATAAACTCGCCCCTCGGGGCGGTGTGTCCACTCACAGGATGAGTGACGCTGCCCAATAAACTCGCCCTCGGGGCA
>WNGS01163545.1:26792-40433 GCA_020271785.1 Procambarus virginalis
TTTTGCTAAAGCGGACTGGAACCTATTTACCCTCAGTGCTGCTCTCTCTGACCTCTCCCTTCTGCCTCTCCTCGCGCTCTCCTCCTTTTTCATGACACTGTCTCGACGCTGCCCTCCGCTCTATTCCTCGCTCTTCCTCTCGGGGTCCACGGAAGTGCGTTCCCTGGTGGAATGCGGACTGTGCTCGGGCTGTCCGCTGTAAGCGTGCAGCCTGGAAGAGGCACCGCCGTCGGCAGACGACCGATTCTTTTCTTTCTTTCGGAAAGCGAGTGCGGTGGCCCGTAGGGCCATCCGTACGGCTAAACGTGAATGTTGGGCTTTTATGTCTCCACAATTACGTCCGAAACTCCCCTGCCACAGATCTGGAAGCGTATCCGCAAGATAGCGGGTAAGTTCGTTCCCGATGTTTCCCGGTCCTTCACCTCCGTGGTACTCTTGTGGCGGACCCGTTGCAGGTCGCTACCGAACTGGGTTCCACTTTTCTTCTGTTAGCTCTGGTCTTCATCTTCCCCAATCTTTCCTTCTTCGTAAACCTGTCCTTGAGTCTCGTCCTTTAGATTTCTGCACTCGTCTTCGACTTTCCTATAACGATCCTCTCTCTCTGAACTTCGTTCTGCCCTGGCCCTCTGCGGTTCTACGGCGGCGGGCTCCGATGGTATTCATTATGAGATGCTTCGCCATCTCCCTCCGTGCACGTCTCAGTTTACTGAGTCTGTATAATCGGATCTGGGAGTCGTCGTCAGTCCCTGAGGACTGGCTCGATGCCGTTGTCCTCCCTGTTCGCAAACCAGGGTCTCTGGGAACTTCCCCTAAGGACTTTCGCCCTATTGCCCTCACAAGTTGTGTCTGCAAACTCTTTGAACGTATGGTTAACGTTCGTCTGATGTGGTTCCTGGAACACCATCACCTCTCTCCCCTTCTCAATTTGGTTTCCGCAAGTGCCGCAGCACGACAGATGTCCTGGTGAACTTGGAGGTCTATATTCGTACTGCTTTTGCTGCGAGGACCTCCGTTGTTGCCGTCCTTTTGACCTGGAAAAGGCTTACGACACCACTTGGCGATATCATATTCTATCCCAGCTTCATTCTTTTGGCCTTCGTGGTCATCTCCCTCTCTTTCTCCGCAGCTTCCTCTCTCGTCGTTCCTTTCGGGTGCGCCTTGGTACCGCTCTCTCTGCCTCTTTTCAGCAATACGAAGGTGTGCCCCAGGGTAGTGTTCTGAGCACTACTCTTTTCTGGTTGCCCTCAATGGTCTTCTTTCCTCTCTTCCTTCAGGTGTCTTCTCCGCTCTCTATGTCGATGATCTTACCCTTTGCTGTCAGGGTGATGATTCGCCTCTCCTTCAGCGCCGGCTTCAACTTGCGATTGATGCCGTGTCGTCTTGGGCCACCGATCATGGCTTCAAGTTCTCTACTTCTAAGACTTGTGCCATGTCTTTTACTCGGAAACGGGTCGTTCTTTCCCTCTTTGTCACTTTATGGTCATCCCCTTGAGTACAAAGATTCCGCGAAGCTTTTGGGGTTATTCCTTGACACTCGTTTGTCTTGGTCTCCCCATATCTCTTACCTCCGTGTTGAGTGCTCTAAGGCCCTTACCCTCCTTCGAGTATTGTCCCATACTTCTTGGGGAGCGGATAGGCGCACTCTCCTTGCTTTGCATTCCTCTCTCGTCCTGTCTAAGCTCGATTATGGTTGCCCTGCTTACTCGTCTGCTTCTCCTTCTGCTCTTCGCCGTCTTGATGCTTTGCACCATACTGGGCTGCGCCTCAGTTCTGGTGCCTTTCGTTCGACTCCGTCCTTAGCTTGTATGTTGACACTGGCTTCCTGTCTCCAGGACCGCCGTGATCGCTACTGTCTTCGCTATCTTGCGCGGTCCTTACAACATCCTTCCTCTCGCCTCTGTCGTGCTTTAACTTTTACCCCTCCTGCGGTCCTGTTCTCTTCACCACCTCCCTCTTTCTGTCCGGTTATCTCGCTTACAGGATTCTCTTTCCGTTCGTGTTTCTAATGTTTCTCCTCGTGTTGTTCCTTCTTTGCCCCCGTGGAGAGTCCCCCTTCCGCAGTTTTGTACGTCCTTGACCCGCGTCACTAAAGCTTTTACCCCTCCTACGGTTCTAAAACGCCTTTCCTTGAGCACTTTTCTTCTCACTCCCGCTCCGTTTCTGTCTTCACCGATGGGTCTAAGTCTGCGGACGGTGTTGGCTACTCTGTTGTTTTTCCTGATCGCACTTATATGTGTCGCTTACCTCCGGAGACTAGCATCTTTACAGCGGAGCTTTATGCTATTCTCTATGCTCTTCGTCTCCTGCTTTCTCGTTGTCAGTCTTCCTTTGTGGTTGTTGTTGACTCTCGTAGTGCCCTCATGGCTCTCGGGTCCTTTAATCCGGTTCATCCAGTAGTTGTCGAGATCCAGCATTGGCTGTTTCTTGTTCACAGTAAGTTTAAGTCGGTTGAGTTTTGTTGGGTTCCCAGCCATATTGGTGTGTCTTTAAATGAGCGTGCAGATGCTGCCGCCAAGGAAGCTGTCCGCTCTTGTCCCATCTCTCGTAAAGGTATTCCATATTCCGACTTTTACCCGGTTATCCATTGCTCCATCCTTACCCATTGGCAGGCTTCTTGGTCGTCTGTTACTGGTAACAAACTCCGTACTCTTAAATGTTGTGTTTCCTCGTGGCCATCCTCCTATCACCGTAACCCGCGGTGGGAAACTGCTCTGGTGAGGTTGTGTATTGGCCATACTCGCTTAACCAATGGTCACTTGATGGAGCGCCGCCCTGCTCCTTATTGTCCTAATTGCATTGTCCCTCTTACGGTCGTGCATGTCCTTCTTGAATGTCCTGACTTCCGGGACGAGCGTGTGTCTTGCTTTCCGACCGCCCCTCGCGGTCACCTGTCCCTCGATAGAATTCTTGGTGACTCGGATACTTTTGATATCGTTCGCCTTATGTGTTTTTGTTCTCGTATTGGCGTCCTTGATGATATTTAGCGCCCTCTGATTATTCCGCACATTTGATGGTGCTACATAGCCTTCCCCGGTTTGGTGCCTTCTTTTGATAATTACTTACTTACTTTTGAAATTGTGCTCTATGTTTTTTTGATGTTGCCCTTTGTTTGAGTAAATTTATCTTCGTAGTATTTAATTTTGGCTCTTCTAATTATTTTAAATAGTAATGATGAGTAATTCTTTGAAAGTTCTTTGGAGACGATTCCTAACCTATACTTCTTCTCAAGGTCATGTTTTTTATTAATAGATTTAAGTATACCCTTTGTAAGCCTAGGATAATTTAGCCTTTTAGTTGCGACTTGTTTCGTTAGCATAGGACAGTGGGTGTTATAAAGGCTGAGAGTTTTTTGATGAAATGATTGCACTACTAGGTTGATGTCCCCTATGGTACCTAATTCGGACTCCCAGTTGATATTAGCAGCAGCAGCTATAAAATTGCCTATAGAAGTTTCATTGTGCAGCCTAAAGCTTATCTTCCTTGTATCTAGAGGTGGTTTGTGAATGTTGGTTAAGAGAAATGTGGGGTAATGGTCTGTAGTGCTATCAGTGATTATCCCTGAAGTAAGCGGAGAATTATGTTGGTCCAAATGTGATCAAAAGCCGTGGCAGTACTATCCGTGATTCTAGTAGGTCTAGTGATTAAGGGTATGAGGAAGCAGGAATTCATACAGTTGAGGAAACTAGCAGCAGGAGAGTTATCAGGCTCGTAGAGGTCAATGTTAAAGTCCCCAGAAATAATTAAGTGGTTTTTGTTCAGTCTGTTCTCTATTATTAGATTTCTAAGGTTAGAGTTAAATTCAGTCACATCAGTGTTAGGTACCCTGTAGACTGCTCCCACAGTTAAGACAGCATCGTTACCCTTGACTCTGAAACAGGCAAATACATACTCTTCACAGTAGTCTCTAGTTTTAATTACTTTTAAGCAAGTCAGTTCTTGGTGGTAGTAAAGAGAAGTACCACCACCTCTTTGTACAGGACGACAGTTGTGAATAACTGAGTAGTTAGGTATGTTGAAGAGTTGAGTAGTATCCTCTTTTAACCACGTTTCAGTAAACACAATAAAAAAGAATTTGTTGTCAGCTGTTTGAATCAGGGCATTAACATCATCAAAGTGCTTGCTTAGAGATCTTACATTCAAGTTAATTACAGAAACATTGTAATTATATGTTAAAACATTGTTCACATCATGTGCTGTATAATACCTGCAATTTTGATCATTAAAGTGATGATTGTCATAGATACTAGATAAGAGGTTTAGGTCTGGTCTATGCTAGTTTGCATAAGAGGACTGTTAGACAGAAAAAAGCAAAAAAGACAATTATAAAAAGATCTAGATATACAAAAAGAATATATAAAACTATACACAAAATGAGGTAGGTTGCTTAAAGGTACTTTCAATAGATAACCAATACAAATCAAATAACAATTAATAATTCTAGAAAACAGAAACTTACTTACTAAAATAATATAATAACAATATAGTTAATTACTTAAGTTACACTAAAACAAAATGAAGTAGATTAGCTAGAGGTACAATCAGGTACACTGAATGATAAAGTTTAAACTAGAGGACACAGGCAAAGCCAGTGTTCAAATGGAATAAGGGAGTATGGAGTAATAAAATTAAAACCTTTTGAATGGAAAGGCTGAGCTATAGTACACATTGGTCGTTAGATGAGACAATAATTTGTATTCTGGTTATTCAGCTGTTATCCCACAGTCATTCAGGAAAGAATTGAGATGAGCTTTAGTGGTTATTACATAGGTTTTTCCAGTGTCAGACTTCCTAGCTATAATGTTACCATCTCGCACAAAACAATGTTGACAAAATCTTGTTCTGCCTGATTAATGTCTTCGGGAACATCATAGTTTCTATGCCACTCTGAAATGAGGTTTTGAAATCGGTTCCAGTTTGCTAAAGCAAAGTTCAAGGCTTCAGATGGAGGCGGAGGTGGGGTGGGTAGATCTAACTTAAGATCAATTTGGACCCCCGTAGTGGTCACGTGTGAGTGTGGGCTCAACTGACCATGTTGTTCCATCTCTTAGGGAGGCTGAAACGAAGATAAGATCTAATCGACCTCCTTGGATGTGGGTGGGGGATGGGATTCTTCTTCCAGTCCCTTAAATACACCACCCATACTGCGCGCGCAGCGTTTGCGGAAGGCGTTTCGCAAATGTCTTTTCTCTCTGTCAGAAATTACCCCACTTTCGGAGAAAGCAGTGATCATTTTCTGTTTGGAGGAGAAAAGACGCAAGCCAGTATGGGGGAACTTATTTATTAAATAGTAGAATTATCACATAGTAAATTATAAAGAGGTAAAGTTCTGCAGTATCGCAACATAAGTTTGATGGCTATAAGTAAACTATGCCAAATTTTTAACATAGTTGCATAGGTACAGTAAGTATAGTTAAAGCAAATTTATTATGTGCATATGTTACAGTTAAGTAACATTATAATGGGAATAAATAACGGAACACTTATTAAAAGTATGCTTAGAGCCAAGTAGCAAGATAAGGCATAGGGCTATGACCTAGGTGAGTTTATACAGTAAACAACAAGTGCGGGCGAAAGGTACATAGAGACTGGGAAATGCCTGTTGAATATAGGAGGAAAATTAACACAGATCATTAGGCCTAGCCACCAAGGAGAAAGGATATATAAGATTTCCCAGTTTAATGGTAGCTTACTATACCTAGAATGCATGTAAAGTCTGCGGCAAAACTAACTTGATTACTACAAGGGTGCTCTTGACAAAGTGAGCTGTCTGTGTTACAGCAGGCACTTGGGGATCCAGCGAAGCACCCCCACTCCGCAGGCCAGCAAACCGGATTCTGCCCTCCCCAAACGAAGGGCGAGGTGCCCACTGGCCGCAGAAGGAACCTTTAACTAGGAATATGTCTACTCGCTTCCGTGACAGTAACCGTGCCCGTATCCCCGGAGAGGCCGTTAAAAAACAGTCGGGTGTCTCCTGACTGAAAAAGGTACCAGACCGGTTCTACTAGGCAAATACTGCAAGTTAAACAGCGTCCTAGATGAGGCCAATGGAACGTCATCGTAACGATCTACAGAGCTTAGAGAGGCAAGGTTGACCCCTATACTGTATCCTTGCGAGGTGATCGTACAGCGGGGGGCTGTTACGGCCATAATGGGTCGCAACCGGGTTCTTTGCTGGTGGAACTAAAGTTCTGGTATCCGGCCCTAAGTTAGTAGTGGCTTTCAAGGAGTGAGCTCGGTAATGCAAGTAAAACACAATGGGGGAGGTGCATTGAATACGACACTTCATCAATTATCAATATATTCACATATAATTACTTTCCCATCACCTCATAAATAATCCTAAAGGAAGTATTACTACACTTAATATGTACACTAGTGTTTCTCATAGAACACTAAGCGCTCCTCGATGCTCAAAAATGCTCAATCGATGCAGTCTTGCCAGCTACCGTGTTTCCTCCACACACAGTACCGTCTTCAACCAGTACTGGGAAACACCAACGAGTCTACCCTAGCCACGGGCCAGCCAAAACACAGTCTCACTAGGTGCTCTTCATGCACGCCCACAATCACTCTCCAGCCTGGAGCTGGCAGAGAACATCAGCCTCGCGCTGCTGGGCCTCTTCACGAACAACTACAAGGGTAGCGAACCCTTGGCAGGAGCTTCTTGCAACTCGCTGGTTACACTCCTCCGTAGCACCTTACTGTCAGTCGTCTCTTCTGCTAGCCGGTCCCAGGTACGCTGAATTCTGTCACTGCCACGTCACAGGCAGACAGTAGAACACTACACAGTTCTTCTCCGGCGGCGGCTCACTGCTTCCGTAAAGCAGAATGGAGTAGAGAGATATTGACTGCCCTGGGTAGACTGACTGTCCTCGTACCACAGCAGCCCTATGTTGACTCTGTGGATACAGACACGTCCTCAGTACACTGGTTAGTACATGGTGTTACAACCCTTGAGACTTAGTACGGTTCTTTTCCCGCAGTGATCAAAGTATATTAAATCGGCTTTGCCAACAGGTGTCTAGGGGGTGAAAGGAAGCACTGCAAAAATTGGGAAAACAATGTAACTACACTAAGAGTGACAAACATAACAATTAAATGGTACAGATAATAGCCAGAAATATTCTTTAGCATGAAATAATATAAATAAAAATCCTTATTGAGCAATGACCATAATCACCAGCACATGAATTAATAAATGGGATAATTGCACAGTCATCTACCCAGAGAATTAACCTAGTATTTAGCTAAAATAACAATAACCACTGACTTAACTTAAAAACATGTCTCCTCTCGATCAACGCTGCCACGCCTCTGACCAAAATCCTGGCTTGCCAGGGCGGCGTCCTACCACAAACATCAGCTAAGCATCCACATAAACTATTGTGGAACTTCTACTAACAAAATGTAGTACTAATCAAATGATTATTACAGTAATCTTAAGAGTATATAATATTGTTACATTACTCAATAGAATTTAATGCCAAACAATAATGAGAATTAATCAAGGTTGAACTGTAAACACTCGCTTGACAACAAGTTCCCACACTAGCCACATCCAAATATGGTCATCCCCCCACACGGAAGAAACCAACAAGAATTGCAAAAAGCCTCATACAATATAATGCAACTCAGGCACACTACAGCATACTACCATATATAACATACAATAGTCTATAATCATACAACTGGATACTATACTCATTATAGAACAAGACAATAAAGTATATAAGCATCAGGGGCCAGATTCACGAAAGCACTTACGCAAGCACTTACGAACCTGAACATCTTTTCTCAATCTTTGGCGGCTTTCTTTCCAATTATTAAACAACTAATGAGCTCCGAAGCACCAGGAGGCTATTTATAACAATAACAACAGTTGATTGGCAAGCTTTCATGCTTGTAAACTGTTTAATAAATGTAACTAAAGCCGTCAAAGATTGAGGAAAGATGTACACGTTCGTAAGTGCTTGCGTAAGTTCTTTCGTGAATCTGGCCCCAGGAGTATGTTAGAATCCTTGTAAGATTCGTAACACATGGGACACTAGGAAACATCACTTACGTACTCTGACATAGACATACAACTCCTATAATAGATGGCGCTGATTTTCTAGGCGCCACCTTACCAGAGGTCAGCACCAGCTACCTCTCGATCTGACTAGGACAGGAATCTAGCGCCTCTTGCTGGTATTATCCTGCCACCACTAGATGGCGTCGTCCATTTTGTGGGGGGGATTTCGGGAGCGGACTCACAGATGGCATTGACGTCGCTGCTCCATGCTCCGACGATGGAATCGGGTTCGTAACAGGGGTGTACATCCAAGTAGGGAGCATCATGTCATAAGACTAGTCATCGCTGGAGCCCGCCCTCACAGAGACCAGTCCTGCAGGGCTGGCCCCGGGGCGGGTGTGGGAAGTGGAAAGCTGTTTACACCGAGGCCGACTCCCCAGGGTCGACCCCGTGGCCGTCGTTGTCGCTGCGGCCCGCCCCATATATAGCGGTGAGGGTGGTGGCAACTTGGACGCATATAGGCCATCTCCCCAGGGGGAGATGGCCTATATCACGGCGGGCATGGGTTCAGTAGTCCGCCCTCGCGCTCCATCCTGCTTTCCTCGTTCATCAGTGGTGTTCCTCGTGCGCATTCGGTAGTCGGGTCTGTAAGTATTACAGTAGTAATACCTACTCATCCTATCAAAAATATTTGAAAAAATTATCTACAAACAGCTCTACTCCTATTTCTTGAAATTCGACATTCTTAGCCCCTGTCAGTTTGGCTTCCGCTCCCAAAAGAGTACCAACGATGCAATTATTAGTCTTCTTGATATAATTTACTCAGCCCTTGACAAAAATGAGTTTCCGATTGGACTCTTCATTGACCTGAGAAAGGCCTTTGACACTGTTAATCACAATTACCTCTTACGTAAATTCCATCATTATGGAATCCGAGGCCATGCACTGGACTATATCCAATCCTATCATAGTGACAGACTAAAATGTGCAACCATCGATAATATAACCTCTCCCACTCTACCAATAACCGTTGGAGTGCCACAGGGCAGCATCTTGGGACCTCTCCTATTTCTTATATACATCAATGATCTGCCTAATGTCTCTAACATTCTGAAACCTATTTTATTTGCTGATGATACTACTGTTGTAATTGTGGTAAAACAAACAATCTTCGTCCTCATGGTTTTATTCTCTGTCAGTAACAACAACAAAACAGTTATCAGGTACATGAAATATTATTAACAAGTTCATAAACAAAAGAGCATCTGCTCCAAACATGCTACCTCCAACATCTGTAGTACTCAATCCCAACATTCCTCCCCATTTAAATAAACTATATCCCTACAAGCGATGAGTCACAATAACGTGGCTGAAGTATGTTGACCAGACCACACACTAGAAGTTGAAGGGATGACGACGTTTCGGTCTGTCCTGGACCGAAACGTCGTCGTCCCTTCAACTTCTAGTGTGTGGTCTGGTCAACATATATCCCTACAGGTTAAGTCTATCAGGCGGTCGTATGACTCTTCCTGATTTTCTCAACTGGGAGTCCTGACCTGTTACTTCTGGGAAACATTCTTCTGAATTACTCCTTGGAGAGTCCCTAGGGTTAACTGTATCGCCATTACCCTCTGCTGCCCCTTGCTCTGCCTCCCGGTCTCCTGCAGGTGCTGCTATCCCTTCATTATTAGGATGGATATCACTAGTTGCCCCACTCCCACCTGAAGGGTCTTCAAAATTCCCTGTGAACCTTGGTATGAGCTGATCAGCATGCCTTTTCCAATTAATGTTCCCAAAACTCTGCACTTGCACGGTGAAGTTCCTGCGGCCCAGGACTTCCCTAATTTTTCCTTCCACCCAGGGCTTTCCACTTCCAAAATTCCTTGCATATATTGCATCCCCCTCATTAAACAACAATTCCTCTCCCTGAGCCAACTGACTGGTCAAGCTAGTTACCGATTTCTCTTTATCGGGATCTGTCTTTACTGCTTCCATGTGCACTTTAAAGTGCCTATTAAACAGTAATTCAGAAGGAGATTTACCAGTAGTAGAATGAACAGTTTTCCTTTGATTATATAAAAATCTACAAAGCCTTGTATTAATAGTACCTTCCGTAAACCGCTTTAACCCTTCTTTCAAAGATCTCACTGCTCTCTCTGCTAGACCATTTGAAGAAGGATTATAGGGGGCAGGTGTTACATGTTTAATACCATTTTTTCGAAAAAAATCCTCCATTTCCACAGAAACAAAATAAGGAGCATTGTCTAAGACAATTATGTCTGGCAATCCAAAATTACAAAATGTTTTCCTTAGTAATTCACAAGTTACAGATGATGTGGTGGAATTACACACATGCACATCCAGAAATTTGGTGTATGAATCCACCACCACTAGGTAATATTTGTTATCCATAGGTCCCGCATAATCTACATGAAGTCTAGACCAGGGTTTTCCAGTGCATGGCCAAGAAAGTACTGGGGCCTGGGGTTTCTGATAATTCTTAAAGCAAATATGACAATTTTTTGTTACCTCAGCAATATCCTGGTCTATTTTTGGCCACCAAACCCAACTTCTAGCTTCTGCTTTCATAGCATTTATGCCATTATGGCCTACATGCAGCTGTTCCAAAATCTTACATCTCAGTTCCCCAGGCACCACCACTCTATTCCTATACAAAGTACATCCTGGTGAATACTAAGGTCAGCCTTCACTGCAGCATACTCTGACAATAACAAATTATCATTCCAACCATATTTGACATATTTCAACAACAGACTTAATTTGGGATCTCTACCAGTTGCCTTCCTAATAGTCTGGAATGAAATATCCTCAAAAGACATAGATTCCACCAGGTTAACATACTCCACTGGAATTTAATTCTTCTGTCACAGGCAATCTACTTAATGCATCAGCTACTACATTATCCTTGCCTGGCTTAAACTCTAAATCATACTCAAACTGTGAGAGTAGTAATGCCCATCTTTGAATTCTAGCATTGGCATTAACTGGAATCTGCTTACCTCTGCCAAACAATCCTAGCAGGGGTTTATGGTCTGTTCTAGCAAGAAATTTCCTCCTCAGCAGAAAATACCTCAGTTTTTTACAGCATATACCAAAGCTAAGGCTTCTTTATCTAACTGAGAATAATTCTGTTCTGCAGGAGATAATTTCTTGCTAGCAAAATATACTACTTTATCCTGACCATCTACTTCCTGTAATAATACACAACCCACTCCTACTGGGGAAGCATCTACCTCCAGTTTTAATGGGAGTCTACCTGTAAAATTAGTGAGCACTGGAGAATTGATCAATTCCTGCTTAATATTCCTGAATGCATTTTCCTCTCTTGCTGCCCACTTAAATCTAGCCCCTTTTTTCAACAATTCATACAACAGTGCTAATTTTGTTGAAAAGTTCTTCACGAACTTACAAAAATATGTAACCAGCCCAACAAAAGACTGTACTTCCCCAACTGCTGTTGGGGCTGGGGCATCTATTATAGCTGCTACATTTTGTGAGAAGGAGTAAAGCCCTTACCTGAAATATGGTACCCCAGGTATTCGGTGGCCTTGGTCTTCAACGTTGTTTTTCCCTTATTAATCCTCACATTGCGCTTTTGCAAAAGATTCAAAACTTGTTCTAATCTAGCATCATGCACTTCCTCATTCTCTCCACATACAATAATGTCATCTAAAAAACTAGCCATACCTTCAATGTTAACTAACAATTGGGACATGAATCTCTGAAAAATTGCTGGAGATGAGGAGAGTCCAAAAGGAAGTCTTTTATACTTAAATAACCCCTTGTGGGTATTAATCACTAACAATTTCTGGCTCTCCTCCTCTACAGGAATTTGCAAGTAAGCATCTTTCAGGTCAATCTTAGAAAAAATTGCCCCCTTGCAGACCACTGACAACAACTCATCTATCTTAGGTAAAGGGTACTTCTCACAGTGTATGCAGTTGTTCAGTTCCTTGAAGTCTGCACAGATTCTCAAGGATTTCCGATCTGCCTTCAACACTGGTACAATTGGGGCTGCCCACTCACTATGTGTAATTGGCTCTAAGATGCCTTCTGCCACATGCTTTTCCAGGGCTGATTCTACCAATTGCTTGTAATGAAACGGCACTGTTCTTGCCTTGAAAAATTTAGGTGAAGCCCCACTTTTCAGGTGAATTTTTGCCACCATGCTATTAATTGGCTTATCTGCCTCCACTGAATATTTATCTAACATTTGTTCGGCACTTTTAATTGTTTTAACTATCGACAATTCATCTAGGCCCGCCAAGAAAATTCCCACTTTTTCCATGAGATCCTTACCACATAGGCTAGGATTATGTGAATCCACTACATAAAAATCCTGGACAATTTCCTTTCCATTATAACCTACTTTTGCTGACACTTTGCCATAGACCTCGGTACATTATCATAAGCACTTAATGATTTTTTACCTGGTTTTACATTCAATTGCAAGGTATCTGCCCAATCTCTAGACAATGTTGACACTGCAGCACCAGTGTCCAGTTCCAAGGGAACTAACTTCCCATTAATTACAAAATTCACCACTTGTGACTTCACTGAACATACCTTTTCTTTCACCGAATATAGTCGGTTTTCCTCACCTGCAGCTTCTTCAGCCGATTTCCCTTCCTCTACTGCCTTGACCACAGTACCACTACCTCTTCTTCCTGCATTCCCTGGTCGTCTCCACTCCCAGGCCTTGCTGTTCCTGTTCATATATTCCCTACACACTCTCTGCAAGTGTCCCTCCTTGTTACAAAAGTTGCATATATAGGCACGAAACTTGCACTTGCTACTTATGTGATTGTATCCACAGTGTTTGCATTTGGTGTGGCCCTGTACGACCATAATTTCCTGAGTAGAAGTCTTACTTCCAAAAGCCCTTTTCAGGTTCAATATCTTTTCGAGCACTGTCCATGAAGTCATCGATTGTAGATCCAAATTTTCTGCCACCAGGTTAGGGAAATAATTCTCCTTTTCCACTGCCATGAACAGCTGGTCCAACCCTGCCGTCCAACTGTGCTCCGAAGTTGCAGTGGTTAGCCAAAGCCTTCAATTCCGCAAATAAATCCTGTACGGATTCCTGCTGCTTTTTCGTCCTCTTCTGGAAATCCATCAAACTCCTGTTATATGATGGTTTCACCACATACTGACGTTTAAGCAGAGCAATCAGGTCTACATAGGTCTTCGTGTGCGGTAGCTCAGGTGCACACAAATTTCCGAGAACACTATATGCTTCATAACCCAGTGAAACTAAGAGTACCGCTTTCTTGTTGGCGTCCTCCTTAATCTCCCGGTACTGAAAGTTTGCTTCCAGCAGGCTGAGCCATAGGTCCAACGAGATCTTGGCAGTGTTTAACGGCTCGATTGGCATGGTAGCCATGGCCACGGTGGTAGCACACTCCACTGTTGTATGCAAAGCGTCCACTCGTCCACACGACGTACCCTGCTCTCTCTTGATCCTCACACCACGTCTCGTACCCAGGCTCTCTGCCAGAGATGTTTAATCCTCGTCGCCACTGTTGTAATTGTGGTAAGATAAACAATCTTCGTCCTCATAGTTTTATTCTCTGCCAGTAACAACAACAAAACAATTATCAGGTACATGA
>WNGS01163547.1:0-53019 GCA_020271785.1 Procambarus virginalis
TTTATATGAAAAGGGCTGCAATGTCCCATGTTTCAGTACTTCAGCGTAAATAGAAAGAGATTTTTTTTTTTTTTTTTCAAACGTTTTTTCACACATTTTCAATTCGACACTTCTTCACACACGTTTCAGATATAATTATTCTGTGACCCTTTTCTGACACATTGGCATATAATAAAGGATTGGAAGTAAAAGAATTTCCAAAACATCTTTAGTTTTCCTAATACAAATGTTCAAAGTTCCCCCCCAAAATATGCAAATATTATGCAATATGGCATGTTTATTGCTATTATAAATCAGTAAATGAACTTAGAGAAACATGGATACTTGCACATGTAGAGAGATGCCATACATTATATACTGTGTAGGTTTCATGTAAATTGAATAAAAAATTAAAAAGTTTTGTCACATTTGTGTCAATTGAAAAAAAAACAGAAATTATAAAGTCTAAGGTTCTAAATCTGTGGCTGAGGTTGACATCAACCAATTTTCTCCAAAATTGGCATCCTTACAGATAGGCTTACGTACAGTAAGGTCTGTAAGTTTGATGCAATCGCCCCAAAAAAAATGAAAAAAAAAAAAATTGAAAAAAAAAAAAAAAATTCCTTTTTTTTTTTTTTTTCTCTTAAATTTTTTTTCCAATTAAACTAATTATAATATTTTTAATATATGCTATTGTCATAGCAAAGAGTCATAGCTATGATTTCAGTTGACACTTTTGATTCATAATCGATTTTGACCATTTTGGCATATTTTCACAACTACTTCATTATTTTTTTTCTCCCTTCCTATTTATGCTACGATGCTGAAACTTGGACCAGATGAAACACTTTTCATATAGAACTTGTCAAAAAAGTTTGATTGAAACGAACGAACGTTTTCATTTTTGCATTTTTGAGCCAAACAGGATTGAGACGCCCCCTTAAGGAATGCTGCACTCAGTTTCTGCAGGCAGCCTCGTCTATTGTCGTCTTATGTCGGACTTGTTGGTTCTCTGGGGTGGCCATTCTCGGGGTTCTCGGAAGGGTCATGCCAAGGCTTTGGGTTCCATAGGTCGGGGTGGGCCGTTGGGGCCCCACCAGAAGCTACTGGGGGCCCCACCAGAAGCTACTGGGGCCCCCACCAGAAGTACTGGGGGCTCCACCAGAAGCTACTGGGGGTCCCACCAGAAGCTACTGGGCCCCACCAGAAGCTACTGAGGCTCCACCAGAAGCTACTGGGGGCCCCACCAGAAGCTACTGGGGGGCCCCACCAAAGCTACTGGGGCCCCACCAGAAGCTACTGGGGGCTCCACCAGAAGCTACTGGGGGTCCCACCAGAAGCTACTGTGGTCCCACCAGAAGCTACTGGGGCCCCACCAGAAGCTACTGGGGGCCCCACCAGAAGCTACTGGGGGCCCCACTAGAAGCTACTGGGGGTCCCACCAGAAGCTACTGAGGGGTCCCACCGAAGCTACTGGGGGTCCCACCAGAAGCTACTGAGGGTCCTACCAAAAGTACTGGGGGCCCCACCAGAAGGCTACTGAGGTCCTACCAAAAGGTACTGGGGCCCCACCAGAAGCTACTGGGGGCCCCACCAGAACTACTGGGGGTCCCCCAGAAGCTACTGAGGGTCCTACCAAAAGGTACTGGGGGTCCCACCAGAAGCTACTGAGGGTCCTACCAAAAGGTACTGGGGGTCCCACCAGAAGCTACTAGTTCCCACCAAAAGCTACTGAGGTCCCACCAGAAGGTACAAGGGGTCCCACCAGAAGCTACTGGGGGCCCCACCAGAACTACTGGGGGTCCCACCAGAAGCTACTGAGGGTCCTACCAAAGGTACTGGGGGTCCCACCAGAAGCTACTGGGGGCCCCACCAGAAGCTACTGGGGTCCCACCAGAAGCTACTGAGGTCCCACCAAAAGCTACTGAGGTCCCACCAGAAGGTACAAGGGGTCCCACCAGATAGAACATTTCATTATATAAACACTTAATTTTTGGTGCGAAGTATAGCAACTGTTTACTTTAAGTAAACAGTTAACTACTTGAAGTAGTTTTCTTCAAACTTACTCTCTTCTCTCTTCAGGGGAGGAAATGGAAAGCTTGCGGAAAAAAGTGGAGGAGCTGATGCAGGAAAATAAAAGTTTACATTCAAAGTTGTCCGACCAGATGTACAGTCTCAGGTACTGTTTTATTTACTTCACTTAAAGTAGCAATAGTAGGGCTTTTTAATTTCGTTGTGTGTTTTGTATGTGATAACACGTAGAGACAATATACATTTAAATTTAATATATTATGAAATCCTCCTGAATTCGGTGTGTAGTAATTTGAGTTTTCATGAAGCCCCACTAAAAAATTATTGGAAAAAAATGTAAGCCAACAAGTAGGTAGGATGTAGTTTATTCACTGGAATATTTAACCTGAGTTTAAAACAAGTGGTTTATTGCATGTCTATCAGTAGATATGGCGTTTCTTCCACTCGCCTTTTTATATATACTGTGTGTGGTGTTGTGTGTGTGTGTGTGGTGTGTGTGTGTGTGTGTACTCACCTAATTGTGCTGCGGGGGTTGAGCTTTGGCTCTTTGGTCCCGCCTCTCAAACCGTCAATCAACTGGTGTACAGTTTCCTGAGCCTACTGGGCTCTATCATATCTACATTCGAAACTGTGTATGGAGTCAGCCTCCCCACATCACTGCCTAGTGCATTCCATTTACTAACTACTCTGACACTGAAAAAGTTCTTTCTAATGTCTCTGGTGCTCATTTGGGTACTCAGCTTCCACCTGTTTCCCCCTTGTTCGCGTCCCCTCCGTATGTTGAATAGTTCATCCTTGTTTACCCGTCAATTCCCTGAGGATTTTTGTAGGTTTGATCATGTCCCCCCCTTACTCTTCTTTCTTCCAGTGTCGTAAGTTGCATTCCCGCAGCCTTTCCTCATAACTCATGCCTCTTAGTTCTGGGACTAGTCTAGTACATACCTTTGGACTTTTTCCAGCTTCGTCTTGTGCTTGACAAGGTACGGCTCCATGCTGGGGCCGCGTACTCCAGATTGGTCTTACTATGTGGTGTACAAGATTCTGAATGATTCCTTACACAGGTTCCTGAACGCCGTTCTGATGTTAGCCAGCCTCGCATATGCCGCAGACGTTATTCTCTTTATGTGGGCTTCAGGAGACAGTTTGGTGTGATATCAACTCCTAGATCTTTCTCTCTGTCTGTTTCATTTAAGTACTTCATCCCTATTCTGTATCCTTGTCTGGCCTCCTGTTTCCACTGCCTAGTTTCATTACTTTGCATTTACAGTGTACCTCAGTTTAAAGATTTAATTTTTTCGTCCTGGAGACAGCTCTTATTCCGAAAAACTCGTATTCTGAAGCTAATTCCCCCATAAGAAATAATGGAAAGAATTAATTAATCCGTTCCTGACTACCCCAAAAACCCCATATCAAACTAAATTTTTGTACCTAATTCATCTAAATTAAACCTACAACACTATGTTCAAGTTATTACTTACCTTGCTCTTGAATGCTGTAGGCGTATGGAAGATGGTGAGGAGGGGGAGGAGGAGAGAGTTACTGTTTGGAAGGGGAGTACCTTTCCATTATCACATCAGGCAGTGAGGACTTCACTGGTATGCACACACTGGCACATTTTGCCTGCATACCACTAGGACTTGCTTGTCTTACTAAGAATTTCTCTAAAGACACTTGTTTTTCCCTACATTTTAACACTTGTCTGTAGTAAGACATCACATTATCATTTAAAAGGTCAATGCAACGGCCTGCTACAGCTTTATCTGGGTGAGTTTTTTCAACAAAACTTTGCAGTTCTTCCCATACTTCACACATTTTCTTAATCAAGAAGGGACATCCTCTACTGCCTCTACTCACAGCTATTTTCTTAGGTTGAACCTTATCAATGGCTTTCTTGAGACCCATGGTGAGATATATAATAACAAACTGTATAGTCAAATGACCAAAATCCAACAAAACACTGAAAATCCAGGTGAAGAATTGATGTGGGATAGTCACTGGGCACGAGACAATGGTAAACTGAGGGGCGGAGGGGCGACGATCGCCGATCGACCACGCGCTAGGTCGGCCTGTACGTGTATCAACAAACTCGCGTCCCGAGGTAACCCTCGCGTTCCGAGACATAATTTTCGAGGAAATCCTGCTCGTCTTCCGAAAAACTCGCATACAGGGACACTCGCATTCCGAGGTACCACTGTACTTGGGTTGAACTTCAACTGGTCCTGGTCCTTTCATTCCTGTATGCGCTTGCATTTCGGGTCAATAACTTCAGCCCTGTTTCACCTGCTTTCTCGTGCATAGTTTCACCTCCATCCCGCTCAAGCACCACCTGAGCCTGTCTGATCCCTTAACCGCGTTCATTCTTTCCTTTGTCCATTCGATTTACAGTGGCTCTTTCAGTCTGGGATAGTGTTTTGGGAGCATTATTTTTGCTTTCTCTGGCTTCCAGACGTTGGGTGGTTAAGGTTCATGCTCTCCTCTGACATCAGGATTTTGTTGCCTTGGCCCTTGTGGCTGTTTTGTTTGTTTGCAGCCAGTGCCTTCTTCCGGAGAGGTCCCTCAGTCATGGACACTTGAGTGGTTCTTCAAGAGGGTGCAGCAGGTGCTTTTTCCAGTGGTGGCTTTGTGCCTGTACTCTCTTACCACTGGTTCTGTTTTGGTGGACTCATTGTGGGTCGATCCAGTTTTGTGGTTTCTCCTCCCTTGGTAGGGGCTTTCTTCCTTCCTTCTCCATAGGTAGATAGCTTCAGGAAGCCACTGGGGCTTGCCCAGAAATTGGCATTTCATTACATTCATTGCTGGTTTTTTAAGTAAATGTGTTTTTACTCATCTTTTCCAATATTGGGCTAATTTGTCTTCCAGGCTGATACTTCTCCCACCTCTAAGAAAGTGAGAAGTGGGAAAACACAGATGATAAAAAGAAAGATAATGTAATATACAATTTGAAAACATTGAAATGTGTTATAACTGGAAATTTAATTTATTTTTGCTCCCAATTCAGAGCTTAGATGGCCGAGTCTCTTCATCAAGTTCTTCTTCAATGGGAGATGATGACAGGGATTTCTGGGGAAGTTTTGAGAAAATCAACACAAGAAATCAGCGCACACCGTGTAAAACACCACGAAAGGCTATAGAAACAAGTGATGAGAACCCATTTAAAACCCCTTTTGAAGGATTACACTTTAAAGGTAAAGTATAATTTCATATTTATGTCTATGTATGAATTTGATGAGAAACCAAACTTTTATGGCCATATTTTTTATAAGTAATGTTTGTTTTCATTTAGTGCACAAACACGTACTGTGTATCGTAAATTTTAGCCGAGAATTAGCTGCGAACTTAAGAATTTAACGTACTACTATAATTTATACGAAAATTGCACGAACTTTGGGACATTTACTTTTTTTTTCAACATGCTGTTAAAAAAGAGGGGGGGGGGTTATGGAAGCTTCCTCCCTCAAAGCCTGATTTCTGGGCTGGTCCTTTCATCCCAGAAATAATGGATGAGATGATGCAGAGGTTGTGCATTGGTACCTACCTCAATTGGTATTGGAACCTTGACCTCAGGGCCAAATCCAACACACCAAGCATCTACTGGGAGCAGGGAGCACATTCCTGCCCTCTCAAAGTAGCAGGGAAACTGACATAGCCACAATGCCCCACAAGCTAAGAAACACTCCCAAAATGACTGAAAGGGACGGGGAGGATCACAAACTGAAAAAAATGAATTGAGAATGTTTGGTATAAAAGAGTTCCAAGCAAAACATACAGTTGTCTGATGTAACCCAAAAACCACCGTCACTCTTTCTCCTGCAACCAGGGCCCAGGGGGGGCACCACTGACCCTGAGCTGCTAAACACCTCAAATGATATGGTGGAAGTGCTGATAGTCAAAATAGAGATCTAAATGTAGTTGTTGTCCTTGTATATAAGTCACCGGAGGCAAACCTCAGCAGTTTAAAGACCAACTAATGAAATAGAACACTGCTTGGAAAACCTCACAAATCCACTGCCCGAACATCATCCTGCTTGGGGACTCAACCTACGGCACCTGAAATGGAAGCACCTGGCTAATACAGTAATATCAGAAAGAATACCAGGAAGTAGCCTAAATGAACAGGCACATGCAAATGACCTGCTACGGATGTGCGATAGGTTTGCCTTAAACCAGCAAATAGTAGAACCAACTAGGAAGGAGAACACGCTGGACCTCATTTTCACTAATAATGATGAATTGATCAGGAACATAATGATTACAAATACCTGTTACTCAGATCACAACTTAATTGAAGTTCTGACAACCATGGGGAATGGACCTTCAAAACCAGTCCAGATTCCTGGTGGAGGAGACTTCAGCAAATTCAACTTCAATAATAAACAGATAAACTGGGAGCAAATAAACCAGGACTTCACAGAAATAAACTGGGAAGAACAGCTCGAAAATGCAAACCTGAACCAGTGCCTGGAAAAAATAAGCTCAGTAGCACTAGAAATATGTTCAAACCGCATACCTCTAAGAAAAAAGAGAAAGAGATGCAGATTGGAACGGGAACGTCGTTCCCTTTATAGGCGAAGAAAACGAATCGCGGAACAACTTGAGAGTCGCACCCTATCTCAAGAACGGCGAATAAGGTTAGGGAGAGAAATAGAAACAATTGAACTCAAGCTACAAGAATCATACAAAACCCAGGAGAGGCAAAGAGAGCAAAAGGCCATCAGTGAAATAGAGAGAAATCCGAAATATTTTTTCTCCTATGCAAAATCAAGATCAAAAACCACATCTAGTATCGGGCCCCTGCGAAAGGGAGATGGAACTTTCACCGATGACAACAAAGAAATGAGCGAGTTACTGAGGAAGCAGTATGACTCTGTTTTCAGCGAGCCATTAAACGCACTAAAGATTGATAACCCAAATGAATTTTTCATGGATATGATACCAACATCAAATCATATATCAGACGTCACCCTATCCCCACTAGATTTTGAAGAAGCCATAAACAGTATGCCTATGCACTCTGCACCAGGCCCGGATTCTTGGAACTCCATATTCATCAAGAACTGCAAAAAACCATTATCGCAGGCCCTTCACATTCTGTGGAGACAAAGCCTAGATACTGGCGTTATCCCTGACATACTAAAAACAGCAGAGATAGCACCACTCCATAAAGGAGGAAATAAGGCAGAGGCAAAAAATTACAGACCGATAGCACTAACATCGCACATCATAAAAATTTTTGAGAGAGTGCTAAGAAGTAAGATCACAAAATACATGGAATCACAGCATCTCCATAACCCCGGACAACATGGTTTCAGAACAGGGCGCTCTTGCCTGTCGCAGTTGCTGGACCACTATGATATGGCATTAGATGCTATGGAAGACAAACAAAACGCTGATGTAATTTACACAGATTTCGCAAAAGCTTTCGATAAATGTGACCATGGTGTTATTGCACATAAAATGCGTTCAAAAGGAATTACCGGAAAATAGGCAGATGGATCTACAATTTCCTGACTAACAGAACCCAATGTGTAATAGTCAACAAAATAAAATCCAGCCCATCAACCGTGAAGAGCTCAGTCCCCCAGGGTACTGTGCTTGCTCCAGTACTTTTTCTCATCCTCATATCGGACATAGACCAGAACACAACCTATAGCACTGTATCATCCTTTGCAGATGACACTAGGATTTTCATGAGAGTTGGCAACATAGAGGACACGGCAAACCTCCAATCAGATGTAGATCAGGTCTTTCTATGGGCTACAGAAAATAATATGGTGTTTAACGAGGATAAGTTCCAGCTCATGCGCTACGGAAAAGTTGAAAATATAAAAACAGAAACCACGTACAAAACTCAGGCAAATCATAACATAGAACGAAAAGGCAATGTAAAGGATCTGGGTGTACTCATGTCGGAAGACCTTACCTTTAAAGAACACAATAAAGTAGCCGTCACAACTGCAAGAAAAATGACAGGTTGGATAACAAGAACTTTTCACACTAGAGATGCTATACCGATGATGATACTTTTCAAAACGCTTGTGCTCTCTAGAGTGGAGTACTGCTGCACAATGACAGCCCCTTTCAAAGCTGGAGAAATTGCTGACCTGGAGAGCGTGCAGAGATCCTTTACTGCTAGAATCCACTCAGTAAAACATCTAAATTACTGGGACCGGCTAAAGAGCCTAAATCTGTACTCCCTTGAGCGCAGGCGGGAGAGATACATAATAATTTACACGTGGAAAATAATGGAGGGGCTGGTCCCAAACCTGCACACAGAAATAACATCACATGAGACCAGAAGACATGGCAGGATGTGCAGAATACCCCCGTTGAAAAGCAGAGGTGCAACAGGTACTCTGAGAGAGAACTCTATCAACATCAGAGGCCCGAGACTGTTCAACACGCTTCCACTACACATAAGGGGCATAACTGGCAACCCCTCACAGTGTTCAAGAGAGAACTGGATAAACACCTCCAAAGGATACCTGATCAACCAGGCTGTGACTCATAGGTCAGGCTGCGAGCAGCCGCGTCTAACAGCCTGGTTGATCAGTCCAGCAACCAGGAGGCCTGGTCGACGACCGGGCCGCGGGGACGCTAAGCCCCAGAAGCACCTCAAGGTAACCTCAAGGATACTGTTTTGGTGGCCCCTCTGCTAGGCCCCGTGCTTGTACACATCACAGGGGTTTCAGTGTTATCATCTACCCCTTGTTTTTTTTTTTTTTTTTAACCTGTTAGCAACACCTTGCTCGGGCTTCCCGTAGTTGTTACCCTACGGGCCCTGGAAACCCGTCGGAGCTCAGAGGACCCATGAATGCATCTCCCGAGTTCCAGCCTGCCTTGTGCGGGTTTGAAGGTTGCTGTGTGCCCTTGCCTTAGGGTGACAGTCACCTGTTTTGCCTCTGTCATACTGCCTGTTGGGTCAACGACACCTTTGACCTGGAGTCTTGCGAGTCGTGTTCTCTGCTTGTGCTCCAATTTTATTCTGATGATGTTGCTGCTAGGGTACAGGCAGCATCCGCATTGCAAGTTAGATTTAGGTTACTGCAACGTGCTAGGTTGGTTTCCCACCCGGATGCCCCGAGGCTGCCCCGTTTTGGTTTTTAGGGACCCATACCTGGGGGCATTAGTCGCTTCGACTTTGGCTCCTTCTGCGCTCCCTGGTCCGTCGCCTGTGGTTCATCCTGCACCTTCCCCCGTGTCCGGCTCCCAAATGTCTGAGGGTTTCGGATTCGGCACAGGGTTTAGTTGATGATGAGGGTACCTCAGCTCCGTCTTTCCAGAGGATTTTTTGCTTCCCGTATCTCCGCAAAGGAGGCTCTGGAGGCTCTTGCAGCATACCTCTTGTGAGATCCGGTTTATGCCTCTAATGGATCCGTTCTTTTTTGAGTTCGGTTCTTCCCACTTTTGGGTGTGTTTGGAGGTTCCGGAGTCTTCCTTTCTGCCAGACTGCCCATTATTTTCGTTGAGGGCGTGACATGGGTTCTGTCGGACCCGCACGCTTAATTGGCGTGAACTTCTATAGTTCTGCAGGTTTACCTGGGGGCGAGTTTGAGCACCTTAATGCATGCTTGTTTGCCCCCCGTGCTTTCTCGGGATGTTGGCCTTTTCCAGCTTCATATGCAGGTTCCTCTTCTTTCAGCATCATTGATTGCTGATGATTTGCGCGCCCGTGGGCATTTGGCTTCGATCTTACGTTTCTTTTTCCCTTCTCGAGCTGTCTTCTTCCTGGCTTGTGAAGGGTGTGGAGACGTTGAGTGGCGGGCCTTCGCCTGGAGCGCTGACTTCGGCAGCTAGGGCATCGGCTGCACTGTTGAAGCTCTTTGCGCCCATCCTGAAGGAGGCGGTGTCTCTGTTTTTTGCTTCTCGCCTCGCGTGTCGTCAGGCTGTGCTCGCCCTCTCTTTGGAATCTGCTTGGGCCCTGGCTCTTAGGTTTTCGTATCCGTTTTGTCCGTTGCTGTTTGCAGAGGCTGCGGTCTCACAGTTTCTGCAAGTAGCTTCGTCCAGTTGTCGTATGTCGGACTTGTTGGTTCTCCGGGGCGGTCTTTTTCGGCCATCTTGGAGGAGTCGAACCAGGGTTCAGGGTTCTGCTGGTCGAGGTAGGCCATTGGTGCCAGTTTCTGAGCAGACGTTGCTTTCGGTGCTGGCGTTGTCTGGTCAGCGCAGTGATCGCCCTGTTCGATGTTTGGTTCCTTGTAAGGGGCAGCGGCTCTTTCGCGGTTCGCCCAGCTGATGGGGCGATGGGGGGGGGAGGCTTGCTCTGTTTGCCCACGCTTGGTCCCAGGATTTGTGGGCCTTTTCGGTCGTGTCATCTGGCCTGTGGTGGCGTTGGGTGGCTCGTCCTCCTTTTGGGAGTTCGGGGCTGACAGTGCAGGCTGCTTCTCCTGCGCTTCGTGAAGTCACCTTGGAGTGGGTGCGCTTGGGCGTGGTCAAAACGACCCCGTCTCACAGGTGGGTTTCCCGCCTGTTTCCAGTGCTGAAATGGGACTGTGCAGATCTGAGGTTCATTCTGGACTTGTCCCATCTGAACACCTGGATTCTTTGCCCCTCGGATCTACTACTCTACTCTGTCTCGGATCCGGCTTCTGTTGGAGCCGGGTGCCTGGATGGTGTCCCTGGACCTCAGGGACGCTTATTGGCACGTTCCTATTCATCCGGGGTTCAGGGACTGGTTAGGTTTCGAGGTGGGGCGTCAGACTTACCGCTTTTGTTCCCTCCCTTTTGGCTAGAATCTGGCACCTCGCGTTTTCACGCATCTTACCCGGGTTGTGGTGACCCATCTGCGTCTGCTAGGGATTCGAGTTTTTGCCTACCTCGACGACTGGCTGGTGTGGACTCAAAGCCGGTCTGCTTGTCTGCTCGCCAGGTATATGGTTCTTTCCCAGCTCGTCAGCTCGTTACTTCCTGGTGAACTGGAGGAAGTCTCATTTGGTTTCGTCCCAGGTTCAGACCTGGCTGGGTCTTGTTTGGGATTCTCGGACCTCTTTATTGTCTCTCCCTCCAGAGGTGTTGCTGCGGCTGTGGTCCCGCTGTCGGCTGTTTCGTCCCGGATCACTCGGGTCACTCGCTCAGCGGTTGCTCGAGCAGTTGTGCGGGAGTCTGAACTTCGCCGTACTGGTCTACCCACCAGGTCGGGTTTGGCTTCGGCGTCTGTTTTGGTTCCTTCTGGGACGCCCCTTCCACCTCTCGCGATCATTGGGTTCGTCCTCCGGGGGGCCTTGTGTCGGTTGCTGCATCGCCGGCTTCCTCTTCGGGGTTTTGGGGTTCGGTGCCTTGGCGCCTTCCCGAGCCTTTGCTCAATGTGTTCACGGATGCGTCATCTCTCAGTTGGGGCTTTGTGATCAGTGCTTACCAAGCCAGTCAGGGATGATGGGGTCCGTCCTTCCATCGGGCTCACAGCACGGTTTGGGAGTTCATGGCAGTCTGGTTTGCACTTCTGAGGGTTCGGGTCGCTCAGGTTCGACCATCCGCTCCACTCGGACTGTTCTCCGGTGGTTCATTGCCTGAACCGCAGGGGGTTCTCTTCGGTCCTTGCCTTTTTGGAATTGGTCCCTTAGAGTGGTTCGTCTGCTGGATTCTCGGGGTTTGGCTCTCCGTGCGGTTCTTATCCGGGGAGTGCCCAACGTCCTGGCGAACGGCCTGTCTCTCTTCGTTCCCTGTCCACAGAATGGACGGTCGACGACGACTCGTTTTGTTGGATCTGCCAGACGTACGGACTCCCGGACATGGACCTCTTTGCGTTGGCATGGTCTCGGCGTCTCCAGTCTACGGGACGCCTTCCCCGACTGCGAGGCGTTTGCGGTGAATGCCTTTCGGCAGGACTAGTCGAGGTGGGGTTACCTGTACTTTTTCCCCGGTCCTGCTGTTGCTTTGGGTTCTGGCTCGGTTGGAGACCTTCCCAGGAGAGTAGTCCTTGTGGCCCCGCTTAGTGGCCGGCCCAGCCTTGGTTTCCAGTGCTGTTCGCTGTGTCCCAATCCGGGACGTTTCCTGTGTCTCCGCCTTTTTCAGCAGATCGAACCGGTCCAGTACTGGGCTGGTTCGACCTTCTCCTCTGCTCTTCGTGTCTGGTCTTTTAGATGGGGTGTATCACCATTTCTATGATGATCAGGTGGCTTGTTGATGGAGTCCCACCTAAGAGCTTCATCTCCGCGACAGTATGAAGTCTCCTGGTGTTCTTTTCACCATTTTCTTGCTCTTCGAAAGTTGTCTTCTCTTTCGGATGGGTTGTCTTGTCCTTCCTTTCTTGGCTCTTTCAGGACTGTCATTTGATGCCTAATACTGTCACCTCGTATCGTGCCATGCTGGCGGAGACGTTGCAGCTTGCGTTCGGGGTGGACGTCACGTCCGCCTTGTTCCATAAGCTTTCTGTGCTATGTTTCGCCTCCGACCTGCTCATGCACTGCCTGAGCCGTCCTGGTCCTGGACAGGGGCTCTCTATCTTTCTGTCCTTGGTTTGTGGTGGCCCGTTCGGTCCAAGATTGCTTTTCCAAGGCTCTGTTTTTGTTGGCATTGGCCTCTGAGGGTTGAATACAGGAGTTTCATACTCTCCTCCGGCACAGGGGTTTCTGCTCTTTAGCTCCTGGGGGTAGGTTTGTACATTTGCAGTCGTCTCTGTCATTTCTAGCGAAGAATGTGAAAGCTGCTTTCCGGAGGGGCCTTTGGGTTATTGATGCTTCGTTCGGCCAGGGGTGCATCATGTGTTGTGTCCGGTTGCGGCGCTTTGTCGTTACCGGCAAGCCTTGGCTGGAGATGCGCTTTGGGTTGATCCGGTTTCTCTCGTTCCCTGGTCCAGGGCTCGGGTCTCCCAGGTAGTCTGCAGGGTTATTAAGTCTAGCCAGCCTGCAGTCTATCCTCGCGCCCATGATGTTTGTAAGTTTGCAGCTTTGGCTGCCGTGTTCAGTAAGATGTCTTGGGCTCATATTCGGGCGTGTGGATTTTGGAGATCGAACAGGGTCCTGGCCGCCCATTATTTGGTGAACGTGCCTGCTCCTGGGCGTTCTTGTGTTGTTTTGGGTTGCAGGTTGCAGCCAGTTGTCTCGACTTCGCGTTGAGGAGTTTGTGGCAGCCGCCTCCCAGGTAAGTCCCTTTTTTTTCTCCTCTTTGGGTAAGTAGCTCCAGGGAACCGTAGGGGCTCCCCACAGAAAACCAGCGTTAAATGTAATGAAACGTCATTTTCTGGGTGAGCCCTGGAGGCTCCCTAGCAACCCTCCCTCCCACCGGTCGGTGTTGTTTTCGCGTTGGTTGAAGCTAGCTTCCGAACTGGTGCTAGGAATCCGGCGCGGTGAGGTCAAAGCCCCCCCCTCTCCCTCTCAGGGAGGAGAGGGCTGCGCTGATGAGCGGTGCGGCAGTACAGTAAAGTGTGATGTTTGCTTGTTTGGTTGTTTATTTTGGATTGTAGGGAGTTTCTACCTCTCTTCGGTTTTTTGTTTGTTTTGTTATGCCTACCTTTCTGGGTGCCTAACTCCCAGTCCGTGAAACCTGCAACTTGAAGAACATTTGGTCGTAAATTCAAGCTATGGAAACAAAAATGCTGAAATTGAGTTATAGACTGTTGGAATAAGTTGGTGAGAAGGCGGTGGATAACAAGACTGTCGGTAGTTTCAATGAATCATATGACAGAGTCTTGGGAGGAAGGGAAACCATGAGCATAGCTCTCATCCTATAACTACACTTAGGTAAATGTATGCAGTGTTATGTATGCAGTGCTGAGTAGTGTTTAAGTACATTTATTGCCTGTTCACCTTGACGGTGTTGAGTGTCATGTGACTTGACTGTGTTGAGTGACTCCTTTATATGACCACTCTTCCATCCATCACACCAGGTGTTGCAGTGAACGAGGGGAATCTCTTCAGAGCTCCCACCCAGCACCACTCTCACTCATCTTTGCCTAGTGCTCCTCCGGCTCTAGCAAGTAATGAAGACTATACAAAGCAGTTGGAGAAAATTATTGAACAGTATAAAAAGGAGATAGATGGTAAGTGTATATTGGGGCTTAGACTGATATATGTATATTTTACTGAAGTAATAATGCAGTACTGGAGAATAAAGGGGCCTGACAGCTGGGTGGACAGCGCTTCGGATTCGTAGTCCTGAGGTTCCGGGTTCGATCCCCGGTGGAGGCGGAGACAAATGGATAAAATGTTTCTCTCACTCTGACGCCCCTGTTACCTAGCAGTAAATAGGTACCTGGGAGTTAGACAGCTGCTACGGGCTGCTTCCTGGGGGTGTGTAACAACAAGGAGGCCTGGTCGAGGACCAAGCCGCAGGGACGCTATGCCCCGAAATCATCTCATGATAACCATCCTCCTCCCGGGAAGGGGGAAGCTGCGCAGATGTGCGGCTCGGCTCATTTGACGTCATGCTCATTTGCTAGTTTTCATTTGAGGAGTTCTGTCCACTCATTTGTCAGTTTTTGCTGTTTTTAACCAGAATAGGGGTTTGTTTTGGGGCAGTTAACTTTCTGGGTGCATGTCCCGGTCGATGGCAGATATAGAGTACTCCAAATCACATGTGCATTTCTATGGGCCATTGCTTCTCTTGCTTCTTTGAGGGGGGCCAGGTTCTGACTCGTGGTCCTCGGTAGGCCTTGAACTTCACTTACATTGAATAGTCGCAAAGTTAGGGATATTCATATCAGCCTGGATAGCTCTTGGGAGCCTCCGGAACTCAACGAGAAAATGGCGTTTCATTACATTTAACGTTGTTTTTTTTAGTTTTCCCATGATAAGGGAACACATTTTAACTATTAGAAAAATAATTTTTGGAGAGTAGTGTATCATTTTATACACACCAAGGTGTTGTCACATTGAACAGTCTTATGCAGTACAGTGGTTAGGTTAGGTTAGGTTAGGTTAGTTTCAGGAGTTAACACCTCATTCATCAGGATAGAGTATATAGGGTTATGGGTAATATGGTTTACTAATAATAATGTTCGCAGTTTTGGTGATAACCCTTGTCAGTGAGTGGCAGGTATATGGGGAGGTGCTAATGTTGCATATATTAAGGCTATAATTGTATAGTTGAGAATGTTACCTCGTAATCCACCAGAGAAGAGTATACAAGTTGGTGCGTGAGCTTGCTTGTACAGTGTTGATATTTCACCTGGTTTTCCCAGGACGCTCCTACAGTGCCTGGCATGTGTAGTTATATTAAACTAAGATTAATGTGAATTTAAACGCCCGAAACGCTTTGCGTAATAGTGGCTTTAGGCATTGTATGTACTAGCTCTATCTATAAATCCAGCAACTTTTGTATCTCACCTTGTATGTATGTACTTTACCTGAATAAAAATTTGTATTTGTTGTTTGTATTTCAAAGAAAGTGTACTGAAGGTAATAAAGATACTTTCTTTTTAAAGGACTCAAGTCGTCTAACTCGGCTTTGCCCGACATCAGTAAACTACAAGAGGAGATAACATCTCAAGAAAAGACTATTAAAGCGGCAAATGAACAATTGGCGACTTTCAAATCCAATTGTGAAGAAGCAACTGGAAAGGTATTTTATTTTTGATCTTTTATTATTGTGCAGAACAATTAAATGATTTTGTCTTAACTATCATAGTTGACTAACAATAGTGGAAGCCTTCAAGAAAGAACTGGACAAGTTTTTGCTGGATACCTGATCAGCCTGTCTGTGATGGGTGTTTGGGCCCCCTGGAGCCATGTAGATAAGCAGCCTCACAGACGAGGCAGTCATGAGACAAGGCTGGCTACAGGCCAGTCTGCAGTAGTAGACGACCTCTAGAACTCCTCGTCAGGTAATCGGGGGATAAATGGATGTGCATCCGACGGCTGAGTGGACAGCGCTCGGGATTCGTAGTCCTGAAGTTCCGGATTCAATCCCCGGTGGAGGTGGAAACGAATGGGCAGTTTCTTTCACTCTGATGCACCTGTTCACCTAACAGTAAATAGGAACATGAGAGTTACAGCTGCTATGGGCTGCTTCCTGGGGGGGGGGTGTAAGAAAAAGTCCTGGTCGAAGACCGGGCCACGAGGACACTAAACCCCGAAATCATCTCAAGGTAACCACAGTCGGTCAGGATAACACTGCACCAATACCTTGGGGGGTCTCCTCAAACTACCTCTGCGAAGTCATTAAAGCCAGAGCCGCGATTCAACACATACACGTGTTCACTTACTGGACCTGCTCACACGTGTCCATTTACTGGACCTGCTCATACATGTCCTCTTGCTGGACCTGCTCGCAGGTGTCCACTTACTGGACCTGCTCACACGTGTCCTCTTGCTGGACCTGCTCGCAGGTGTCCACTTACTGGACCTGCTCACACGTGTCCTCTTGCTGGACCTGCTCGCAGGTGTCCACTTACTGGACCTGCTCACACGTGTCCTCTTGCTGGACCTGCTCACACGTGTCCTCTTGCCGGACCTGCTCGCAGGTGTCCACTTACTGGACCTGCTCACACGTGTCCTCTTGCTGGACCTGCTCACACGTGTCCTCTTGCTGGACCTGCTCGCAGGTGTCCACTTACTGGACCTGCTCACACGTGTCCTCTTGCTGGACCTGCTCACACGTGTCCTCTTGCCGGACCTGCTCGCAGGTGTCCACTTACTGGACCTGCTCACACGTGTCCTCTTGCTGGACCTGCTCACACGTGTCCTCTTGCTGGACCTGCTCGCAGGTGTCCACTTACTGGACCTGCTCACACGTGTCCTCTTGCTGGACCTGCTCACACGTGTCCTCTTACTGGACCTGCTCGCAGGTGTCCACTTACTGGACCTGCTCGCACGTGTTCACTTACTGGACCTGCTCACACGTGTCCTCTTGCCGGACCTGCTCGCAGGTGTCCACTTACTGGACCTGCTCATGTGTGTCCACTTACATGACCTGCTCACATGTGTCCACTTACTGGACCTGCTCACGTGTGTCCACTTACTGGACCTGCTCACACATGTCCACTTACTGGACCTGCTCACGTGTGTCCACTTACTGGACCTGCTCATACATGTCCACTTACTGCACCTGCTCACACATGTCCACTTACTGGACCTGCTCACATGTGTCCACTTACTGGACCTGCTCACATGTGTCCACTTACTGGACCTGCTCACATGTGTCCACTTACTGGACCTGCTCACATGTGTCCTCTTACTGGACCTGCTCACACATGTCCACTTACTGGACCTGCTCACATGTGTCCTCTTACTGGACCTGCTCACATGTGTCCTCTTACTGGACCTGCTCACACGTGTCCACTTACTGGACCTGCTCACACATGTCCACTTACTGGACCTGCTCACACATGTCCACTTACTGGACCTGCTCACATGTGTCCACTTACTGGACCTGCTCACACGTGTCCACTGACTGGACCTGCTCACACGTGTCCACTGACTGGACCTGCTCACATGTGTCCACTTACTACACCTGCTCAATGCTCATCTTTCCTTAATCATGGCAGCTTAGTTTGTAGTTTATTAAGCAGTTATGAGCTCTGAAGTTTCTATGAGATTATCCATAATTCAATAACCATGTTGGGTCAAGAATAACTATGTAACCGGGCTGTGGTAGATATGTGGGCCTGCGGGCCGCTCCAAGCAACAACCTGGTGGACCAAGCTCTCACAAGTCGAGCCTGGCCTCGGGCCGGGCTTGGGGAGTAGAACAACTCCCAGAACCCCATCAAGCAGGTAGAATTTTAAAGCTCGCAAACTGTTTATTAATCTATACAAACTAAGCCACCGTGACTGAGAAAAGATGTTCTGATCTCGTTTGGATAGGTGTTGACTCAAGAGCTATGGTTATTTTTACCTTAAGTGTAAACAGATTTAGGAAAAGTAGTGTTCCCTATTTGCTTTCTTTACCTCCCACTTGAAACCAAAGAAGACTGATGCAGCTATTAGGAATTACTACTGGATTATAAATGTCAAAATGTCAGCCTTCATACAATGCTCTCCCTTCATGAGCAATGGTAAAAATCTTACAGATGCCTCAGCCAGAGAGAGAAACCAAGAAGGTGAGCGCATAGTGGTGGTCAGTGGGTCGTCACATCTGTACACCACATCACACACTTCAACAAAACTTTCAGCTAACCTGCTTATGTCCCTATCACTATCCTATCATATATCCCTATCATAGAAATGCTGCTGCAGCTACATCAGATTATAAAAACTCCATTTACTATACTGTACTAATTTCTTGCCTATTTCTGGGCTTATCTTGATGCCCCTCATCACCCCATCCAAGTATGCACTCAACTATGGAGACATTAATCACACTACCCTGGCATACTCCAACATTCCCTGGTGTACTCCAACATTAAACCAGTAACACTTTACACCATTTTCACTGCATTTAATAACATTTCATCAAGTCCAAATATATTTTGTACTCTCCAGAGAGACCCCTCTATTTGTTTTGTTATCTGCTGCCGTCAATTACATATGTGTATATTATAATAATTATTGCATACTTTCTTTACTGGTTGAGTTAGTGTAAAAATCCCATCCATACACTCTCTTTCACTGTGGGGGGGGCACTAGCCTTGGGTAAAAGGGAAGGGTTTGTCCATTCACTACATCCTGTGCACTGTACAGCCTCACAGAGATGCAACTATCGTGTTTCTATTTGCATTGTCTTTTTTGTTTTACAAAGTGAAAAATTAAGCTCTTCAGTGTACTGTATCAGGTTTTGGCTTGTATATTAAACTTGAAGGTGAGTATACTATTATATTGCACTGTACTTGACTATCGGCTATGTTCCAAGCAGTTAAAATAATGGAACGTTTCGTGTATGTGTTGTGGCCATTATTGGTTGCAGCATGAGCAGCATCGCACCTTACAACTCTATATAGAAGCTACATGATAAGTTATGGCATGTAATCTGTAAGTAATAGTGGACTAGCAGCTCAAATTTTCACCACAGGTGGCTTTCTTAGGCCAGGTAGAACAGAACTCTTCAAGTTTACACTCCAAATATAATGTTTACAAAGTTATAACTAAAAATCCCTCACAGTTGGAGAAAACCGAACAGCGTCTACGAGCTGTGCAGAGTGAATTAGACTGTCAGAGACACAACAGTGAAGCTGCACGCAAGAACCTGGAGGAGAAGTGGAAAGAGAGGGAGAGAGAGCTCACTGGTGACATGACCAGAGCACAGAATGACATGGCAGCCTTGGGTGAGTTACAGGCTTCTTTTGATGTTGGTGCTAATCTAACTCTTTGTGTCGCAGTCTGCTGATATGCCAAACCCTAGAGCAGTATTTCTCAACCCTTTTTTCTCCTTTTGGAACTCTTGAAATAATTTTCATGTCTCGAGTAACTACTGCGTAAATATTATATAATATATATATGTACTCGCCTAGTTGTACTCACTTAGTTGTGCTTGCGGGGGTTGAGCTCTGGCTCTTTGGTCCCGCCTCTCAACCATCAATCAACAGGTGTACAGGTTCCTGAGCCTATTGGGCTCTATCATATCTACACTTGAAACTGTGTATGAAGTCAGCCTCCACCACATCACTTCCTAATGCATTCCATTTGTCAACCACTCTGACACTAAAAAAATTCTTTCTAATATCTCTGTGGCTCATTTGGGCACTCGGTTTCCACCTGTGTCCCCTAGTGCGTGTGCCCCTTGTGTTAAATAACCTGTCTTTATCTACCCTGTCGATTTCCTTGAGAATCTTGAATGTGGTGATCATGTCCCCCCTAACTCTTCTGTCTTCCAACGTTGTGAGGTTTAATTCCCGTAGTCTCTCCTCGTAGCTCATACCTCTCAGCTCGGGTACTAGTCTGGTGGCAAACCTTTGAACCTTTTCCAGTTTAGTCTTATGCTTGACTAGATATGGACTCCATGCTGGAGCTGCATACTCCAGGATTGGTCTGATATATGTGGTATATAATGTTCTGAAAGATTCCTTACACAAGTTTCTAAATGCCGTTCTTATGTTACACACACACTTACACACACACACCTTTTCCAGTTTGTTGATGTGCTTCTTAAGCCCATATCTTAAGAAGCACATCAACAAACTGGAAAAGGTGCAAAGACATGCTACTAAGTGGCTCCCAGAACTGAAGGGCAAGAGCTACGAGGAGAGGTTAGAGGCATTAAATATGCCAAAACTAGAAGACAGAAGAAAACGAGGTGATATGATCACTACATACAAAAAAGTAACAGGAATTGATAAAATCGATAGGGAAGATTTCCTGAGACCTGGAACTTTAAGAACAAGAAGTCATAGATATAAACTAGCTAAACACAGATGCCGAAGAAATATAAGAAAATTCACTTTCGCAAACAGAGTGGTAGACGGTTGGAACAAGTTAGGGGAGAAGGTGGTGGAGGCCAAGACCGTCAGTAGTTTCAAAGCGTTATATGACAAAGAGTGCTGGGAAGACGGGACACCACGAGCGTAGCTCTCATCCTGTAACTACTTAGGTAATTACACTTAGATAATTACACACACACACACACACACACGTGTGTGTGTGTGTGTGTATTCACCTAGTTGTGTTTGCGGGGGTTGAGCTTTGCTCTTTCGCCTCTCAACTGTCAATCAACTGTTTACTAACTACTTTTTTTTCCACACCACACACCCCAGGAGGCAGCCCGTGACAGCTGACTAACTCCCAAGTACCTATTTACTGCTAGGTAACAGGGGCATTCAGGGTGAAAGAAACTTTGCCCATTTGTTTCTGCCTCGTGCGGGAATCGAACCCGCGCCACAGAATTACGAGTCCTGCGCTCTATTCACCAGGCTACCAGGCCCCCGTGTGTGTGTGTGTGTGTGTGTAATTACCTAAGTGTAGTTACAGGATGAGAGCTACGCTCGTGGTGTCCCGTCTTCCCAGCACTCTTTGTCATATAACGCTTTGAAACTACTGACATTCTTGGTCTCCACCACCTTCTCACCTAACTTGTACCAACCGTCTACCACTCTGTGAAAGTGAATTTTCTTTTATTCCTTCGGCATCCGTGTTTAGCTAGTTTAAATCTATGACTTCTTGTTCTTGAAGGTCCAGGTCTCAGGAATTCTTCCCTATTGATTTTATCAATTCCTGTTACTATTTTGAATGTAGTGATCATATCACCTCTTTTTCTTCTGTCTTCTAGTTTTGACATATTTAAAACCTCTAACCTCTCCTCGTAGCTCTTGCCCTTCAATTCTGGGAGCCACTTAGTAGCATATCTTTGCACCTTTTCCAGTTTGTTGATGTGCTTCTTAACACTATTGCGCTCCCAGCAGAAGGCTTTTTAACTTACCCCTTGAGTGCCAATCATTTCGGACGACCGCACGGCGATACTGAAATGTTTATGCTCCTTTCGGTCTGTTGACCTTAATTTTCCATGTATGTGTTTAATTTTCGTATCAATGTGTTTGCAAGAGAATGCTCTAGAGGAATATATATATATATAAAATTTCACCAAAGCTGACGTGAGACCTGCACCAAATAAACTATGGCGATCGTTAGCCGTGAGCCCCAAACAGCGATGAAATGTTTGTGCTTTTTTCAGGTTTGTCAACCCCAGAATTGTTCTACGTCGTTAATTTAGGTATCACTGTTATCACAATAAAATTACGTACACAGACATATGAATATAAAGTACAAGACATGGGCGCATCCCATCTGCAAGACCGTGGGAAGTTGCCCAAGTGTTACCCGCTACCGCACGCCCAACTGCACATTGGCTACACCCCTACTGAAAAGTTTATTATTTTTTCATGTTTTTGACTGTAATTTTTGATGTACGTGTTTCATTTTGGTATCAATGTTTTCTCAATTAAATGTTCTAGAGGAACATACATATAACATGTCACCAAAGCTAATGTGATGCCGGCACCAAATAAAAAACAAAGTCGTTCGTTAGCCGTTCACGCCAAGCAGCGTGAACATGTTACTATTCTTTTCAGGTTTATCAAGTCCAAACTTGTCCGACATCGTTCTTTTTTGTATCACTGTGATTGCAATAAAATTTCCTACACAGACATATGCATATAAATTAGACAACATGGGGCGCATAACCCGCAACGACCCCTAAAGTCGCTGAAGCCTTGCCCGCTAGAGCACACTCATTGCCATGCCTGCTACACCCAATACACCAGACAAACATAGTTTGCTAACAGAAGTTTTTGTGCAACATTGTTCATTGTGGTATCAAATTATTCGCAATAAAATGCTCTAAATAGAAAGACAAATATAAACAATAACAACCGCAATATATATAAGCAATACCAATAACAAAGTATAAAGACTAAAGTCGGCCAAGTTACCTGTGAGCGCACAAAATCTGTAAAATGTATATACTCGTTTCAGTTTTCTCGCCTTATTTCTTGTGCTACATCATTTGTTTTAGTATCATTGTGTTCGCAATAGAATTCTCTATACGAGTATATGCATATAAGGTCAAAATGCCCGGAGTGAGTCCCACAGCAAAGCCTAAAGTCGGCCAAATTACCCGTGAGCGCGCAAAATCTGTAAAATGTATATACTCTTGTCAATTTTCTCACCTTATTTCTCGTGCTACATCGTTCGTTTTGGTAGCATTGTGTTCGCAATAGAATTCTTTATAGGGGTATATGCAAATAAAGTCTAACAGCCTGGAGTGAGTTCCACAACAAAACCTATAGTCAGCCAAGTTACCCGTGAACGAGCACCAATTGACACACCTGCAGACTAATGTATATACTCGTTCAGTTTGATAACAAATTTTTGTGCTAAGTCATTCATTTGGTATCAAATTGTGCACAATCTAAAGGCGCTCATTTTGAAACCACCTAGAAGTTGATCGGATTAAAATATAATTTTATAAAAATATTTTAGTTTATGACTCAATTTAGTCATCGGAAAACGTTCAGGAGAAAAACTTATGACTATAATAGGAGGGCTCGGAGCGCGATAGTGTTTAAGATATGGGCACCGCACAACTGCTGCATATTCTAGCTTTGGCCTAACAAAAGTCATGAACAATTTCTTTAGTATTTCGCCATCCATGTATTTATGACAGAGGTAGATCGTATGAGGCTACAAGATGACCTAGGCAAGCTAAAGGAATGATCCAACAAATGGCTACTAAAGTTCTACCCAAGTAAATGTAAAGTAAGGAAAATAGGCGGAGGAAATAGGAGGCCAGACACTGGATACCTAATGAGAGTTGAAGTCCTTCGTGAAACGGACAGAGTGAAAAATCTAGGAGTTGATATGCCAAACCTGTCTACTGAAGCCCACATCAAAAGAATAACATTGACAGCGTAAATGAGGCTGGCTAACATTAGAACAGCCTTTCAGAAACCTGTGGAAGGAATCATTCAGAATCTTGTACACCACATATGTAAGACCAATCCTGGAGCATGTGGCCCCAGCATGGAGCCCGTACCTTGTCAAGCACAAGACGAAGCTGGAAAAAGTTCAGAGGTATGACACTAGGCTACTCCCAGAACTAAGAGGCATGAGTTATGATGAAAGGCTGCGTGAACTGCACCTCATGTTGCTGGAAGACAGAAGAGCTCGGGGAGACATGATCACCACATACAATATTCTTAGAGGAATTGACAGGGTAGACAAGGATGGATTATTTAACACAGGGGTACATGCACAAGGAGGGGATAGATGGAAGCTGAGTACCCAAATGAGCCACAGACACATTAGAAAGAACTTTTTCAGTATCAGAGTTGTTAGTAAATGGAATGCACTAGGAAGCGATGTGGTGGAGCCTGTCTCCATACACAGTTTTAAGTAATTACCTAAGTGTAATTACCTAAGTGTAGTTACAGGATGAGAGCTACGCTCGTGGTGTCCCGTCTTCCCAGCACTCTGTCATATAACGCTTTGAAACTACTGACGGTTTTGGCCTCCACCACCTTCTCACTTAACTTGTTCCAACCGTCTACCACTCTATTTGCGAAGGTGAATTTTCTTACGTTTCTTCGGCATCTGTGTTTAGCTAGTTTAAATCTATGACCTCTTGTTCTTGAAGTTCCAGGTCTCAGGAAATCTTCCCTGTCGATTTTATCAATTCCTGTTACTATTTTGTACGTAGTGATCATATCGCCTCTTTTTCTTCTATCTTCTAGTTTTTGCATATTTAATGCCTCTAACCTCTCCTCATAGCTCTTGTCCTTCATTTCTGGGAGCCACTTAGTGGCATGTCGTTGCACCTTTTCCAGTTTGTTGATGTGCTTCTTAAGATAAGGGCACCATACAACCGCTGCATATTCCAGCTTTGGTCTAATAAAAGTCGTGAACAATTTCTTTAGTATTTCTCCATCCATGTATTTAAAAGCAATTCTTAGGTTAGAAAGTGTAGCATAGGCTCCTCGCACAATGTTCTTGATGTGGTCCTCAGGTGACAGTTTTCTATCTAAAACCACCCCTAGATCCCTTTCTTTATCAGAATTCTTTAAAGATTTCTCACATAATTTATAGGTTGTGTGGGGTCTATGTTCACCAATTCCACATTCCATAACATGGCATTTATTCACATTAAATTCCATTTGCCAAGTGTTGCTCCAAATACTTATTTTGTCCAGGTCTTCTTGAAGGGCATGACAATCATCTAGGTTTCTTATCTTCCCTATTATCTTAGCATCATCAGCAAACATGTTCATGTAATTCTGTAATCCCTCTGGTAGATCGTTTATGTAGACAATGAACATTACCGGTGCAAGAACTGAACCCTGTGGTACTCCACTCGTGACATTCCTCCAATCCGATACCTTGCCTCTGATTACGGCCCTCATTTTTCTGTCAGTTAGGAAATTTTTCATCCATGTTAGTAGCTTACCGTCACCCCTCCAATATGTTCCAGTTTCCAGAACAACCTCTTATGGGGAACTCTGTCGAAAGCCTTTTTTAGGTCCAGATAGATGCAGTCAACCCAACCATCTCTTTCCTGTAAAATCTCTGTTGCTCGATCATAAAAACTGAGTAAGTTCGTTACACAGGATCTTCCAGATCGAAAACCATACTGTCGGTCTGATATTATATCATTTCTCTCCAGGTGTTCTACCCATTTAGTTTTAATTATTTTTTCCAATATTTTGACTATTACACTTGTCAATGATACAGGTCTATAATTAAGGGGGTCTTCCCTGCTTCCACTTTTGTAGATTGGAACTATGTTAGCCTTTTTCCACACATCAGCTACAACTCCTGTAAACAGGGATGCCTGAAAAATCAGCTGAAGTGGAATGCTGAGCTCAGGTGCACACTCTCTCAGAACCCATGGTGAAACTCCATCTGGACCAACTGCCTTGTTCTTACTTAGCTCCTTGAGCATTTTTTCCACTTCGTCTCTAGTCACCTCTATGTGCTCTATGTTGTTCTCTGGAATTCTTATTGTGTCTGGTTCCCTAAAGATTTCATTTTGTACAAACACACTTTGGAACTTTTCGTTTAGTGTTTCACACATTTCCTTTTCATTTTCCGTGAATCTATTTCCCATTTCAACCTCTGAATATTATCCTTTACCTGCAATTTGTTGTTTATGAATTTATAGAATAGACCTGGTTCTGTTTTACATTTGTCTGCAATCCCTTTTTCAAAATTTCTTTCTGCCTCTCTCCTCACTGCTGTGTAGTTGTTTCTCGCATCTTTGTATCGTTGTATGTTTGGGGTTGGCCTCTTCCTGTATTGATTCCATTTTTGTGTCTTTTGGTCTCTGGCCCTCTCGCAATTCTATTGAACCAATCCTGTTTCCTAGTTCTGCATCTCTGTTTTGGTATAAATTTGTTTGTGCCTTTATCATATATTTCACAAAACTTGACATACATCTCATTCACTTCCTTGCCTAGCAACAAGTCTGTCCAATTATACTCACTAAAAAAATTTCTAAGGTTGCCATAATGTCCTCTCTGAAGTCAGGTTTTTCAACTGCTTCATCCTCCTTATTTTCTTCCAGATTATAACGCATTGCATACTTTATTCCCAAAAAGACATGGTCACTTTTACCCAAGGGAGGAAGGTACTGAATGTCAAATACTTCTTCCTCCTTCCTGGTAAATATCAAATCTAGCATGGAGGGAACGTCCCCTTCCCTCATCCTCGTAGCTTGTTTAACATGTTGATACAAGAATGTTTCCAGGATGAGGTCTACAAATTTACAGGTCCAAAATCTTCTGTTTTAGCTTCATATGCTTCCCAGTCTATGGATTTCAAGTTGAAGTCACCAACTATCAACAGTCGTGACCTATCGTTATCCGCTCTCGCTATAATCTCTCTCATTATTGTTATAAGACCTTCTCGTTTACTATCTAGCTCCTCCTTTGACCATGTGCTGCTTGTGGTGGACTATATGCATTTATGACATTAGTTTATCATCTCATGGCAGATCTCTAGTGCTATTATGTCAACCTCTTGTGGATTGGCAGTCATTATTTCCTTCACCTTTATGTGTTCTTTCACCAGCACAGCAACGCCACCGCCTTTCCTAATTTTCTGTCCCTTCTCCAAATTGAGTAGCCCCTTGGGAATATGACCTCATTTAAAATATCATCTTCAAGTTTTGTCTCCGTGAGTGCAACAATGTCTGGTGTCTGCATCTGTATACATCACTTAACTCCAATATCTTCGATCTTACTCCATCTATGTTGTGTATGCAATCTTCAGGACTTGTTCCCCCTCTCCTTATTCTTCACTCCCCTCTCCTATTGATTTTNGCAAGCAACTCTTACAACATGAGCAGATGTGAGCTTGGACTTTGAGAGAGTATTCTCTAACTAGTATCTTGTAATCATATCTCCACTGTTTCATCTGTTCTCCAGGATGTGAGGTCCAGTTTCTTCAACCTATCCTCATAACTTAAACTTTCCTAGCTCTGGAGCTCATCGAGTTGCAAACTTCTGCAGTTTTGAAATTTTAGTTTTATGCTCCATAGGTTTGGATTCCAGGCTGGTACTGCATATTCCAGTATTGGTCTTAACAAAAGCTGTGTAGATTGCCCTGAAAGAGTCCTGATTTAAGTTTGTAAACTATGTTCTAGTGGTTCACCGGCTTCAAATATGCTGCTGATGTCACCGCTCTATGTGTGCCTCTGGTGGTAATGCTGGATTTATATCCACAACCAAATTTTGTTTTTTCTCTGACTCCTGTAGTTGTTTTCCATGTATGGTGTAAATACTGGCTGGTTTTCTTTCTCCTTTACCGATCCTCATTACCTTGTACTTGTTGAGATCGGACTCCTATAATCATTTGTTTGTCTATTCCTGGAGTTTGTCAAGGTCATCGTGTAACATTCTGTAGTTTCCTCTGTTTTTATATTATTTATTAGCTTGGCATCATCTGCAAACATTAACGTATACGAGCTCACTTCCTCGGGTAGATCATTAGCATAAATTAGGAAGAGTAGTGGTCCTAAAACTGAACCTTGGTGGATTCCATGTGTCACACTCCTACAGCTGGAGACTTTACCTCTGGCTGACTCTCTTGCCTTCTGTCCTTCAGGTACTGCCATACCTAGTTTAATGTCATCCCAATTATCCCAGCTTGCATCTCCATGATGTGTACACCAATCTTTTGTGAGGATTAGTAAGAAATGCTTTTTGACAGTCTAGGAAAACACTATCTACCCAGCCTTTTTTTTGTCCTGGCTAATTTAATAACCTTGCCACAGAACTCTTATCAAGTTTGTCAGGCACAACTTTCCCCTTTGAAAACCATGCTGATGATTTGTTCTAAAGTTTCTCCTTTCTGGGTGCTGCAGTATTCTCGGCCTGATTACTCTCTCCAGCACTTAACACACAAGACTTGTTTGTTACACTAGCCTGTAATTTAGGGCCTTCTGTCTGTCCCCCCTTTCTTGAGTGTTGGGACTACATTTGCCTGCTTCCAGAATTCTATGACATTTCCTTTTTCAAGCATTTTATTGAAAACAGCAGTTAGTGGGTGACAGTACCTCTGCATCCTCCTTCAGTAGCCATGGTGATAATAAGTCTGGCCTATTTGATTTTGTGCATCTAGTTCCTTGAGGTGTTTTTTTTTTTTTTTAACCTTTTCCACTGTGACTAAATTGTTGTCATGCAATGTTTACTCTGGCTGTTCATCACTCACTTCTGGTCTTCACATTAGTTTCTTTATAAAGACCCCCTGAAATCTTTTGTCCAGTTCCTCACGCACTATCTTGTCATATTCCGTGAGCCTTCCCTCCTTATCTCCTGTGCCTGATGACATGATCTCTTATTGTTATATTCTTTATACAAGGCTATAAAATGGTTTTAGTTGGTATTTAGCTTTTACTGCTGTGTCTTTTTCAAACTGTCTTTTGGCTTCCCTTCAGACATTTCTGGAGGGAAGCCAAAAGAAATCATACAAGTTATATGACACATCATATAAACTACTGTATATGACACGGGCATGGATCACTAATTCCTCTGAGCTTCAGTGGTAGTCGTTGAAAATTCCAGCATAGCAGTAGTAGTTGCTTCTAGAATCTTTCCTTATTAATTTAAGACTACTCACAGCTGAGTGGATAGAGCCTCTGCCTCACACTCATGGGGTCTGTGGTTCGAGTCTCAGGTGAATGAAATGTTTATTTCCACAGAAGTGTGGATGACAATTTAGTATGGGGTATCTTGGTGTGCCTTCCACTACTTTCTGTACCTTTGTTGTTTTTTTCTATTTGAGAGCAGGTTGTTTGTCCTTTCTTTCTTGGCTTTTCCTTGGTCGACATCTCGCGCTAAATACTGTCGCCTCTTATCGTGCTGCGTTAGCGGAGCCGCTCCAGCTTGCATTTCGGGTCAATAACTTCAGCCCTGTTTCACCTGCTTTCTCGTGCATAGTTTCACCTCCATCCCGCTCAAGCACCACCTGAGCCTGTCTGATCCCTTAACCGCGTTCATTCTTTCCTTTTGTCCATTCGATTTACAGTGGCTCTTTCAGTCTGGGATAGTGTTTTGGGAGCATTATTTTTGCTTTCTCTGGCTTCCAGACGTTGGGTGGTTAAGGTTCATGCTCTCCTCTGACATCAGGATTTTGTTGCCTTGGCCCTTGTGGCTGTTTTGTTTGTTTGCAGCCAGTGCCTTCTTCCGGAGAGGTCCCTCAGTCATGGACACTTGAGTGGTTCTTCAAGAGGGTGCAGCATGTGCTTTTTCCAGTGGTGGCTTTGTGCCTGTACTCTCTTACCACTGGTTCTGTTTTGGTGGACTCATTGTGGGTCGATCCAGTTTTGTGGTTCCTCCTCCCTTGGTAGGGGCTTTCTTCCTTCCTCTCTGTAGGTAGATAGCTTCAGGAAGCCACTGGGGCTCGCCCAGAAATTGGCATTTCATTACATTCATTGCTGGTTTTTTAAGTAAATGTGTTTTTACTCATCTTTTCCAATATTGGGCTAATTTGTCTTCCAGGCTGATACTTCTCCCACCTCTAAGAAAGTGAGAAGTGGGAAAACACCGATGATAAAAAGAAAGATAATGTAATATACAATTTGAAAATATTGAAATGTGTTATAACTGGAAATTTAATTTATTTTTGCTCCCAATTCAGAGCTTAGATGGCCGAGTCTCTTCATCAAGTTCTTCTTCAATGGGAGATGACGACAGGGATTTCTGGGGAAGTTTTGAGAAAATCAACACAAGAAATCAGCGCACACCGTGTAAAACACCACGAAAGGCTATAGAAACAAGTGATGAGAACCCATTTAAAACCCCTTTTGAAGGATTACACTCTAAAGGTAAAGTATAATTTCATATTTATGTCTATGTATGGATTTGATGAGAAACCAAACTTTTATGGCCATATTTTTTATAAAGTAATGTTTGTTTTCATTTAGTGCACAAACATGTACTGTGTATCGTAAATTTTAGCCGAGAATTAGCTGCGAACTTAAGAATTTAACGTACTACTATAATTTATACGAAAATTGCACGAACTTTGGGACATTTACTTTTTTTTTCAACATGCTGTTAAAAAAGAGGGGGGGGGGTATGGAAGCTTCCTCCCTCAAAGCCTGATTTCTGGCCTGGTCCTTTCATCCCAGAAATAATGGATGAGATGATGCAGAGGTTGTGCATTGGTACCTACCTCAATTGGTATTGGAACCTTGACCTCAGGGCCAAATCCAACACACCAAGCATCTACTGGGAGCAGGGAGCACATTCCTGCCCTCTCAAAGTAGCAGGGAAACTGACATGGCCACAATGCCCCACAAGCTAAGGAAACACTCCCAAAATGACTGAAAAGGGAGGGAGAGGATCACAAACTGAAAAAAAAAATGAATTGAGAAATGTTTGGTATAAAAGTGTTCTAAACAAAAACATACAATTGTCTGATGTACCCAAAACACCACCTCACTTCTTTCTCCTGCAACCAGGGCCCAGGGGGCCACCACTGCCCCTGATACTGTTTTGGTGGCCCCTCTGCTAGGCCCCCGTGCTTATGCACATCATAGAGGTTTCAGTGTTATCATCTACCCCTTGTTTGTTTGGTTTTTTTAACCGGTTAGCAACACCTTGCTCGGGCTTTCCGTAGTTGTTACCCTACGGGCCCTGGAAATCCCTGTCGGGGCTCAGAGGACCCATGAATGCATCTCCCGAGTTCCATCCTGCCTTTTGCAGGTTTGAAGGTTGCTGTGTGCCCTTGCCTCAGGGTGACAGTCACCTGTTTTGCCTCCGTCATACTGCCTGTTGGGTCAACGACACCTTTGACCCGGAGTCTTGCGAGTCGTGTTTTCTGCTTGTGCTCCAATTTTATTCTGATGATGTTGCTGTTAGGGTACAGGCAGCATCCACGTAGCATGTTAGATTTAGGTTACTGCAATGAGCTAGGTTGGTTTCCCACCCGGATGCCCCGAGGCTGCCCCGTTTTGGTTTTAGGGACCCATACCTGGGGGGGCGTTAGTCGCTTCGACTTTGGCTCCTTCTGCGCTCCCTGGTCCGTCGCCTGTGGTTCATCCTGCACCTTCCCCCGTATCCAGCTCCCAAACGTCTGAGGGTTTTGGATTCGGCACAGGGTTTAGTTGATGATGTGGCTCGGGCAGCTTCGAGGGCTGCCCCATTCGGGTGGGGCGGAGGCACTTGAGCCAGTTTCTCCTGCTGAGGCTTCTGGGTCCCACCAGCAGGCCACTGTCTTGTCTGCCTTTCCCCTGGACTCTGCCTTTTCTTCAGGGGTAGAAAGGAGGACAAATTTTTGTTTGTAGGATAGCTCTGCCCCCAACGTGGGGTATCTTGGGGCTGCGCAGGAGTCGACCTGGGGGCTATGAGCCCCCTTTGACCCTGCTTGGGTGCTTTTGCCTTCCTCGCTTATTGTTGCTGGGGAGGCGTTTTCTTACCCCCCTTCCCTGTATGAGTATGATTTGGGTTCGGCTCCTCCCCGGGTTCGGTCCAGGCTCCTTTGGGTACCTCGACTCCGTCTTTCCAGAGGATTTTTTGCTTCCCGTATCTCCGCGAAGGAGGCTCTGGAGGCTCTTGCAGCATACCTCTTGTGAGACCCGGTTTATGCGTCTGGATCCGTCCTCTTTTGAGTTCGGTTCTTCTTACCACTTTTGGGTGCGTTTAGAGGTTCCAGAGTCTTCCATTCTGCCAGACTGCCCATTATTTTCGTTGAGGGCGTGGCATGGGTTCTGTCGGACCCGCACACTTAATTGGCGTGAAACTTCTATAGTTCTGCAGGTTTACCTGGGGGCGAGTTTGAGCACCTTAATGTGTGCTTGTTCGCCCCCTGTGCTTTCTTGGGATGTTGGCCTTTTCCAGCTTCACATGCAGGTTCCTCTTCTTTCAGCATCATTGATTGCAGAGGATTTGCGCGTCCGTGGGCATTTGGCTTCGGTCTTACGTTTCTTTTCCCTTCTCGAGCTGTCTTCTTCCTGGCTTGAGAAGGGTGTGGAGACATTGAGTGGCGGGCCTTCGCCTGGAGCGCTGACTTCGGCAGCTAGGGCGTCGGTTGCACTGTTGAAGCTCTTTGCGCCCATCCTGAAGGAGGTGGTGTCTCTGTATTTTGGTTCTTGCCTCGCGTACCGTCAGGCTGTGCTCACCCTCTCTTTGGAATCCACTTGGGCCCTGGCTCTTAGGTTTTCGTATCCGTTTTGTCCGTTGCTGTTTGCAGAGGCTGCGGTCTCGCAGTTTCTGCAAGTAGCTTCGTCCAGTTGTCGTATGTCGGACTTGTTGGTTCTCCAGGGCAGTCTTTCTTGGCCATCTTGGAGGGGTCGTACCAGGGTCAGGGTTCTGCTGGTCGAGGTAGGCCTGGTTGATACCTGGTTGATGGGGTTCTAGGAGTTCTTCTACTCCCCAAGCCCGGCCCGAGGCCAGGCTCGACTTGTGAGAGCTTGGTCCACCAGGCTGTTGCTTGGAGCGGTCCGCAGGGCCACATACCCACCACAGCCCGACTGGTCTGGAACTTCTCTTAGAAAACAGTCCAGTTTTCTCTTGAAGGTGTCCACGGTTGTTCCGGCAATATTTCTTGGTCATTGGTGGCCATTGGTGCCAGTTTCTGAGCAGACGTTGCTTTCGGTGCTGGTGTTGTCTGGTCGGCGCAATGATCGCCCTGTTCGATGTTTGGTTTCTTGTAAGGGGCATCGGCTCTTTTGCGGTTCGCCCAGTTGATGGGGTGATGGGGGGGGGAGGCTCACTGTTTGCCCACGCTTGGTCCCAGGATTTGTGGGCCTTTTCGGTCGTGTCATCTGGTCTGTGGTGGCGTTGGGCGACTCGTCCTCGTTTTGGGAGTTCGGGGCTGACAGGGCAGGCTGCTTCTCCTGCGCTTCGTGAAGTCATCTTGGAGTGGGTGCGCTTGGGCATGGTCGAAACGACCCCGTCCTACAGGTGGGTTTTCCCGCCTGTTTCCAGTGCCGAAATGGGACTGTGCAGATCTGAGGTTCATTCTGGACTTGTCCCGTCTGAACAGCTGGATTCTTTGCCCCTCCTTTCGAATGACTACTGTCTCAGGTCCGGCTTCTGTTGGAGCCGGGTGCCTGGATGGTGTCCCTGGACCTCAGGGACGCTTATTGGCACGTTCCTATTCATCCGGGGATCAGGGACTGGCTAGGTTTCGAGGTGGGCATCAGGCTTACCGCTTTCGTTGCCTCCCTTTTGGCTAGAATCTGGCACCTCGCGTTTTCACGCATCTTACCCGGGTTGTGGTGACCCATCTGTGTCTGCTAGGGATTCGGGTTTTTTGCCTACCTCGACGACTGGCTGGTGTGGGCTCAAAGTCGGTCTGCTTGTCTGCTCGCCAGGTATATGGTTCTTTCCCAGCTCGTCAGCTCGTCACTTCCTGGTGAACTGGAGGAAGTCTCATCTGGTTCTGTCTCAGGTTCAGACCTGGCTGGGTCTTGTTTGGGATTCTCGGACCTCTTTATTGTATTGTCTCTCCCTCCAGAGGTGTTGCTGCGGCTGTGGTCCCGCTGTCGGCTGTTTCATAGAGGGTCCTGCGTCATTCAGGTCACTCGCTCAGCGGTTGCTCGAGCAGTTGTGCGGGAGTGTGAACTTCGCCGTACTGGTCTACCCACCAGGTCGGGTTTGGCTTCGGCGTCTGTTTTGGTTCCTTCGGGGACGCCCCTTCCACCTCTCGCGATCGTTGGGTTCGTCCTCCGGGGGGCCTTGTGTCGGTTGCTGCATCGCCGGCTTCCTCTTCAGGGTTTTTGGGGTTCGGTGCCTTGGTGCCTTCCCAAGCCTTTGCTCGATGCGTTCACGGATGCGTCACCTCTCGGTTGGGGCTTTGTGACCAGTGCTTACCAAGCCAGTCAGGGACGGTGGGGTCCATCCTTCCATCGGGCTCACAGCACGGTTCGGGAGTTCATGGCAGTCTGGTTCGCACTTCGGAGGGTTCGGGTCGCTCAGGTTCGACCGTCCGGCTCCATTCGGACTGTTCTCCGGTGGTTCATTGCCTGAACCGCAGGGGTTCTCTTCGGTCCTTGCCTTTTTGGGATTGGTCCCTTTGAGTGGTTCGTCTGCTGGATTCTCGGGGTTTGGCTTTCCGTGCGGTTCATATCCGGGGAGTGCCCAACGTCCTGGCGGACGGCCTGTCTCTCTTCGTTCCCCTGTCCACAGAATGGACGGTCGTCGACGACTCGTTTCGTTGGATCTGCCAGACTTACGGACTCCCGGACGTGGACCTCTTCGCGTTGGCATGGTCTCGGCGTCTCCCAGTCTATGGGACGCCCTTCCCCGACTGCGAGGCATTTGCGGTGGATGCCTTTCGGCAGGACTGGTCGAGGTGGGGTTACCTGTACCTCTTTCCCCCGGTCCTGCTGTTGCTTTGGGTTCTGGCTCGGTTGGAGACCTTCCCGGGGAGAGTAGTCCTTGTGGCCCCCTTGGTGGCCGGCCCAGCCTTGGTTTCCAGTGCTGTTTGCTGTGTCCAAATCCGGGACGTTTCCTGCGGCTCTGCTTTTTTCAGCAGATCGGACCGGTCCAGTACTGGGCTGGTTCGACCTTCTCCTCTGCTCTTCGTGTCTGGTCTTTTAGATGCGGGTGTATCACCATTTCTATGATGATCAGGTGGCTTCGTTGATGGAGTCCCACCTAAGAGGTTCATCTCCGCGACAGTATGAAGTCTCCTGGTGTTCTTTTCGCCATTTTCTTGCTCTTCGAAAGTTGTCTACTCTTTTGGATCAGGTTGTCTTGTCCTTCCTTTCTTGGCTCTTTCAGGACTGTCATTTGATGCCTAATACTGTCACCTCGTATCGTGCCATGCTGGCGGAGGCGCTCCAGCTTGCGTTCGGGGTGGACGTCACATCCGCCCCGTTCCGTAAGCTTTCTCGTGCTATGTTTCGCCTCCGACCTGCTCATGCACTGCCTGAGCCATCCTGGTCCTTGCTCTCTTATCTTTCTTGTCCTTGGTTTGTGGTGGCCCGTTCGGTCCAAGATTGTTTTTCCAAGGCTCTGTTTTTGTTGGCTTTGGCCTCTGAGGGTTGAATACGGGAGCTTCATACTCTCCTCCGGCACAGGGGTTTCTGCTCTTTAGCTCCTGGGGGTAGGTTTGTACATTTGCAGCCGTCTGTCATTTCTAGCAAAGAACGAGAAAGCTGCTTTCCGGAGGGGCCCTTGGGTTATTGATGCTTGGTTCGGCCAGGGGTGCATCATGTGTTGTGTCCGGTTGCGGCTCTTTGTCGTTACCTGCACGCCTCGGCTGGGGATGCGCTTTGGGTTGATCCGGTTTCTCTCGTTCCCTGGTCCAGGGCTCGGGTCTCCCAGGTAGTCCGCAGGGTTATTAAGTCTAGCCAGCCTGCAGTCTATCCTCGCGCCCATGATGTTTGGAAGTTTGCAGCTTTGGCTGCCGTGTTCAGTAAGATGTCTTGGGCTCATATTCGGGCGTGTGGATTTTGGAGATCAAACAGGATCCTGGCCGTCCGTTATTTGGTGAACGTGCCTGCTCCTGGGCGTTCTTGTGTTGCTTTGGGTCGCAGGTTGCAGCCAGTTGTCTCGACTTCGCGTTGAGGAGTTTGTGGCAGCTGCCTCCCGGGTAAGTCCCTTTTTTTCTCTCCTCTTTGAGTAAGTAGCTCCAGGGAGCCGTAGGGGCTCCCTACAGAAAACCAGCGTTGAATGTAATGAAACGTCATTTTCTGGGTGAGCCCCGGAGGCTCCCTGGCAACCCTCCCTCCCACCGGTCGGTGTTTTTTTCGCGTTGGTTGAAGCTTAGCTTCCAAACTGGTGCTAGGAATCCGGCGCGGTGAGGTCAAAGCCCCCCCTCTCCCTCTCAGGGAGGAGAGGGCTGCGCTGATGAGCGGTGCGGCAGTACAGTAAAGTGTGATGTTTGCTTGTTGGTTGTTTATTTGGGATTGTAGGGAGTTTCTACCTCTGTTCGGTTTTTTTGTTTGTTTTGTTATGCCTACCTTTCTGGGTGCCTAACTCCCAGTCCGTGAAACCTGCAACTTGAGGAACATTTGGTCATAGATTCAAGCTATGGAAACAAAAATGCTGAAATTGAATTATAGACCGTTGGAACAAGTTAGTGAGAAGACGGTAGATAACAAGACTGTCGGTAGTTTCAATGAGTCATACGACAGAGCCTTGGGAGGAAGGGAACCACGAGCATAGCTCTCATCCTATAACTACACTTAGGTAAATGTATGCAGTGTTATGTATGCAGTGCTGAGTAGTGTTTAAGTACATTTATTGCCTGTTCACCTTGACGGTGTTGAGTGTCATGTGACTTGACTGTGTTGAGTGACTCCTTTATATGACCACTCTTCCATCCATCACACCAGGTGTTGCAGTGAACGAGGGGAATCTCTTCAGAGCTCCCCCCCACCACTCTCACTCATCTTTGCCTAGTGCTCCTCCGGCTCTAGCAAGTAATGAAGACTATACAAAGCAGTTGGAGAAAATTATTGAACAGTATAAAAAGGAGATAGATGGTAAGTGTATATTGGGGCTTAGACTGATATATGTTATTTTACTGAAGTAATAATGCAGTACTGGAGAATAAAGGGGCCTGACAGCTGGGTGGACAGCGCTTCGGATTCGTAGTCTGAGGTTCCGGGTTCGATCCCCGGTGGAGGCGGAGACAAATGGATAAAATGTTTTCTCTCACTCTGACGCCCCTGTTACCTAGCAGTAAATAGGTACCTGGGAGTTAGACAGCTGCTACGGGCTGCTTCCTGGGGGTGTGTAACAACAAGGAGGCCTGGTCGAGGACCGGCGCAGGGACGCTATGCCCCGAAATCATCTCATGATAACCATCCTCCTCCCGGAAGGGGAAGCTGCGCAGATGTTGCGGCTCGGCTCATTTGACGTCATGCTCATTTGCTAGTTTTCATTTGAGGATTCTGTCCACTCATTTGTCAGTTTTTGCTGTTTTTAACCAGAATAGGGGTTTGTTTTGGGGCAGTTAACTTTCGGGTGCGTGTCCCGGTCGATGGCAGATATAGAGTACTCCAAATCACATGTGCATTTCTATGGGCCATTGCTTCTCTTGCTTCTTTGAGGGGGGCCAGGTTCTGACTCGTGGTCCTCGGTAGGCCTTGAACTCCACTTACATTGAATAGTCGCAAAGTTAGGGATATTCATATCAGNATAGCTCATGAAGTGGGGGGGATATAATGATACGCTCATGAAGTGGGGGGGGATATATAATGATACGCTCATGAAGTGGGGGGGATATATAATGATACGCTCATGAAGTGGGGGGATATATAATGATACGCTCATGAAGTGGGGGGGGGATATAATGATACGCTCATGAAGTGGGGGGGGATATAATGATATGCTCATGAAGTGGGGGGGGGATAATGATACGCTCATGGAGTGGGGGGGATATAATGATACGCTCATGAAGTGGGGGGGATATAATGATACGCTCAGAAGTGGGGGGGGGATATAATGATAAACACTCATGAAGTGGGGGGGATATAATGATACGCTCATGAAGTGGGGGGGATATAATGATACACTCATGAAGTGGGGGGGGGATATAATGATACCTCATGAAGTGGGGGGGATATATAATGATACGCTCATGAAGTGGGGGGGGGATATAATGATACCTCATGAAGTGGGGGGGATATAAATGATACGCTCATGAAGTGGGGGGGGATATAATGATACGCTCATGAAGTGGGGGGGGGATATAATGATACGCTCATGAGTGTGGGGATATAAATGATACGCTCATGAAGTGGGGGGGATATATAATGATATGCTCATGAGTGGGGGGATATAATGATACACTCATGAAGTGGGGGGGGATTATAATGATACGCTCATGAAGTGGGGGGGATATAATGATACGCTCATGAAGTGGGGGGGATATAATGATACGCTCATGAAGTGGGGGGCATATATAATGATACGCTCATGAAGTGGGGGGGGATATAATGATACGCTCATGAAGTGGGGGGGATATAATGATACGCTCATGAAGTGGGGGGGGATATAATGATACGCTCATGAAGTGGGGGGGGATATATGATAGCTCATGAAGTGGGGGGGATATATAATGATACACTCATGAAGTGGGGTTGGGATATATAATGATACGCTCATGAAGTGGGGGGATATATAATGAATGCTCATGAAGTGGGGGGATATAATGATACACTCATGAAGTGGGGGGGATATAATGATACGCTCATGAAGTGGGGGGGGATATAATAATATACGCTCATGAAGTGGGGAGGGGATATATATAATATGCTCATGAAGTGGGGGGATATATAATGATACGTTCATGAAGTGGGGGGATATATAATGATAGCTCATGAAGTGGGGGGGATATAATGATACGCTCATGAAGTGGGTGGATATAATGATACGCCTCATGAAGGGGGGGGATATAATGATACGCTCATGAAGTGGGGGGGGATATAATGATACGCTCATGAAGTGGGGGGTATATAATGATACGCTCATGAAGTGGGGGGGATATAATGATACGCTCATGAAGTGGGGGGGATATAATGATACGCTCATGAAGTGGGGGGGAATATAATGATACGCCACGCTCATGAAGTGGGGGGGGATATAATGATACGCTCATGAAGTGGGGGGGATATAATGATACGCTCATGAAGTGGGGGGTATATAATGATCGCTCATGAAGTGGGGGGGATATAATGATACGCTCATGAAGTGGGGGGGATATAATGATACGCTCATGAAGTGGGGGGGATATAATGATACGCTCATGAAGTGGGGGGGATATAATGATACGCTCATGAAGTGGGGGGGATATAATGATACACTCATGAAGTGGGGGTATATAATGATACGCTCATGAAGTGGGGGGATATAATGAATCGCTCATGAAGTGGGGGGATATAATGATACTCCATGAAGTGGGGGGGATATAATGATACACTCATGAAGTGGGGTATATAATGATACGCTCATGAAGTGGGGGGGATATAATGATACGCCATGAAGTGGGGGGGGATATAATGATACGCTCATGAAGTGGGGGGGATATAATGATACGCTCATGAAGTGGGGGGATATAATGATACGCTCATGAAGTGGGGGGGATAATGATACGCTCATGAAGTGGGGGGGATATAATGATACGCTCATGAAGTGGGGGGATATAATAGACGCTCATGAAGTGGGGGGGATATAATGATACTCTCATGAAGTGGGGGGGATATATAATGATACGCTCATGAAGTGGGGGGATATAATGATACGCTCATGGAGTGGGGGGATATAATGATACGCTCATGAAGTGGGGGGGATAATATGATACCCATGAAGTGGGGGGATATAATGATACGCTCATGAAGTGGGGGGGATATAATGATACGCTCATGAAGTGGGGGGGATATAATGATACGCTCATGAAGTGGGGGGGGATAATATTCTTCAACCCATCCTCCTGTTTGATAATTTTTGTAACTATGTGCACCATAGTACAAATTGATGTACTAAGCAATTAGATAGTACAATTTGGTACTATTCACTTTATAGTCTTAAAAAAAATGACCTAAAAACAAACTGAATATTCCTAGGTCTAGTATAGTACACACATGTACTATACTAGGCCTCACAGCATGTGCTAGGCCCTAGGGAGGTTAGCTAAGCAGGCGATGAGTCACAATAACGTGGCTAAAGTATGTTGACCAGACCACACACTAGAAGGTGAAAGGACGACGACGTTTCGGTCCGTCCTGGACCATTCTCAAGTCGACGAAACGTCATCGTCCTTTCACCTTCTAGTGTGTGGTCTGGTCAACAGGTTAGCTAAGGTTAGTGTAGTTTGTCTTTGTTACACGATTAGAAATCTTTTTCGATTTGTCCAGATAAAATAATAGCGATTTCTACTTTCTAATTGCGTTGTATGTCGGCATGTGCACTATGGTGCTCACCGTTACTACAAGTACTGTGTACTACCAAAACAGGAAGATGGGCTGTAGTCTTGGAAAATCTTTTGTTTTTGTGTATTTTGAGTATTAGTTGGTAGCAGTGGAGTTAGTTTATTGGTGCTGCTGCATCAGCACTGTAATGTCCTTATGTTGTTTGGCAGTTTTACTGACAATAATGAGTTCATCAAAGTAAGGAGTTGTATTGGCAATACAGTACCTAAAACTTTATCTAAGGAAGCTGCCTCTTTCTGGCCGGAGAATGGTGTAGATTGACAAACCTCCCTAACTTCTTGTTTGACATATTGAACAAATTGAATCTAAAAAGAAATGTGCAAAATGCCTGTCAGTATTTTCTACAGACTTGTAATGCATCTTTCATGCTTTCATTATTTTTAAGTTGATTTCTGTAAGTAGAAATTTGATCTGGATATTCCTTGGGTTTTCTTCTTGAATTGCTTATCAATATTTGTTATTGCATATTTTCCATACAAGTTTATAAATACTTCTCACTAAACATTTCAGCTCACTAAAAGTATGCTTTCTATTTGTTCCTTGCTAAGGTCCTGCACTCCCTCCTTGATGCTCCTGTCTTTGTTTGCCATTATGTTCTACACTTTCTCTAGACTTGCCACTTATATACTTGAGTCACAAAATGTATTTTTATATACAATGAAATCACATAAACATCATGTATCACTGAGAACATCTTTAGGAGCCACGAGGCTAACCAAGCTAACCCCTCTAGTCCACTACACTACTAGGGAGCCGGTCGGCCGAGCGGACAGCACGCTGGACTTGTGACCCTGTGGTCCTGGGTTCGATCCCGGGCGCCGGCGAGAAACAATGGGCAGAGTTTCTTTCACCCTATGCCCCTATTACCTAGCAGTAAAATAGGTACCTGGGTGTTAGTCAGCTGTCACGGGCTGCTTCCTGGGGGTGGAGGCCTGGTCGAGGACCAGGCAGCGGGAACACTAAAAAGCCCCAAAATCATCTCAAGATAACCTCAAGATAACCACCACCACATGGGCAAAAGCAAAAAAGTTGAATCCCAGGTTGCATTGCTTTTGACCATGTTGTGGTGTAGTGGTCTAGGCCCTAGACCACTCGAGCTAATGCCCTAGACTCTAGGGCATTAGCTCGAGAAGACTGAGCGAGTGTCTAGGGCATTAGCTTGAGAAGACCGAGTGAGTGGATTCGAATCCTCCTCACAGCTCCTACTTGTTTTCTCATTTTTATGTTAAAATCTTAAATTTTAACTTTTCTGCATCTTCTCATTGCCACGGGCTTAACTCTGGAAAGTGACTGGATGTACGTGAGACCTGAGGCTTTGATAATGTTAAATCAGCTTACATGTGTATCTGCAGTAGATAGTGGAATGGTTGGCTGCAGTTACTCATAGGTGTACATGGGTGAAGCTAAAGGCTTGCCCTATGTCCCAATGCTGTCCCATTTCTGGAAGGGGCCCACATTGATTAGTTCCATGCTTATAAATTCACTACAGACCAAAGCCTAGCCCCCCCCCTCATAGAGGCTCAGAAAGTAGGGTATCAACTGATCATCCTTACCAACGAAAAATAGCGAATCAAAACAAACAGTAGCAAGGTAAAGGTTAACAAAGCAGAAAAAGAACCCACACCCACTCGCCAGTATTTGTCATTGTCTCACAAGTTTGAGCAGCTTGCTAGCAGCTGGCAGCATGGGAAGCTTTTACCCTAAACTGGCATACCTTTTCAGTCAATTGCCTGATATCAGCATAGTCTGACTCATGCTGGAGTTGTCCCTTGTATATTATAGTGATTCTGAGTTTCAGAGGCATGTGGTTTGCACTTGTACAAAGTTCATCTCTAATTCATTTTCCCCAAACCCTTTGGCATAGTGCACTGGGCTTCATGTTCCCCCCTCCTTTGCTCTGAGCCCTGAAGCATCTAAGGGTTTTGGAGTCTGGGGTGAGTAGCGTAGTTGGGCCTTCTCTGGGGATTGCCCCTTCGACAGCAGCAGTGGAGATAGTTGAGCTGATACTTTCCATCAAGGATCTATTGCCTCTTGTTTTTTAGGGGGTAATGTGGTTGCAGACACTTTTCTATGATAAACTGTTCTGTGGGGAGCTCTGTCGGCTCCCTGGAGATATCGGACTGATGTGCGACATAATAGTTTGGGGCATCAGTCAATTGGAGTTCAGCCTACTGGGGATCAGGAGCTAGAACCTGGCCCCCTCAGGGAGGTACAGGGAGCAGTGGCCTATGGAAACCCCCATATTGTTGAGGTCATTCCATGTCTGCCATCGACCGTGGTTAGGCATCCAGAAAGGTAAGCATAACAAAACAAACCCCACTTGGTAAGAAAATTGCATTCGAAGATTGAACAGAAGCAGCACCCAAACACCCTCAACACCCAAGGAAACAAACAAACTTCTTTGTTTGTTTGTCCACTTCCGTAGTGGTTCTTGCTGCTTGGCATTTACCCCGCCCTTGGGGCCAGCTGGGGTTTTGTGGCCTTTGTTTGGCCTTGGGTAGGAAGTGGTATTGTTGCTAGAAGGGGGCAAAGTGCTGTGCAGCTGGCTTACCATCGTGTTGGCCCGTGTTCCTGTTCCTTCTGGTGACGATGTACTTTTGAGGGGTTTTTGTTTTATTTGCCTGGAGGGGGGGGGGTCTGCCTTGTTTGGCTATTGGTCCGCTTAAGGTATTTTGGTGGCCACCCTCTAGGTCCCTGTGATTGTACACATCATAGGAGTTCAGTTTTAGTTCATCCCCATTTGTCAGTTGTTGGGTTTAACCAGCTTTGCTGCACCTTGCCTGGGCTTTTCGTAGCAGTCAGCCTGTGGGCCCTGGAAAACCTTGTTAGACCGATGGATGTGTTTTTTTGAGTTCAGATTGCCTTTTGCAAGTTTGAAGGTTGCTATGTGACCTTGTCTCAGGGTGACGGTCACCTTTTTTGTCTGTCATGCTGCCTGTTGGGTCAACGACACCTTTGACCCAAGTCTTGTGAGATGTGTTCTCTGCTAGTGCTCCAATTTACCCATTCTATTAATATTAAGGTTTGGGTACAGGCGGCATCCGCCTTGCATGCTCGGTTCAGATTACTTCAACGAGCTAGGTTGGTTGCCCACACGGATGTCCTGAGGCTGCCCAATTATGGTTATAGGGTACCAGACTTGGGGGAGTTAGTCCCTTCGACTCTGGTTCAGTCTGCGCTTCCCAGTCCTTTCCCTGTTGGCCTTGTTTGCCATGCTCCCCCCTCCCCGCTCCCGGCTCGGAAACATCTGAGGGTTTCGGAGTCGGGGCTGGTTTTAGTTGGTGATGAGACTTGGGCGGCTTTTGGTGCTACCTCATTCGAGTTGGGGACAGAGGCATTTGAGCCTGCTCCTCCTGTCAAGGCGGGTTCTACCAGCAGACCCCCCCCCCCACTTCTTTGCTACATTTCCCCTGGATTCAGCCTTTTCTTCAGGGGTAGAAGGCATGGAGGACAGCTCTGCCTCGGGTCCTGTTTTAGAGGATCCCGTGGCTGGGGAGTTGTTGACCTGGGGGGCTTGGGCCCTTTTTGATTCTGCTTGGGTTTTGGTGCCCTCTCCGCAAGGTATGTTGTTGCTGGGGGGGGAAAGGTTTTCTTACCCCCTGTTCCCTGTATGACTATGATTTGGAGTCGGCTCCTCTCTGGGTTCGGTTACGGGTTCCCTTGGGTTTCTCGGCTCCTGAAGGAGCCGAGGTTTTCTGGTTACGGAGGTTTTCTGCCTCTCGAATTTCGCCTAAGGAGGTTCGGGAGGCATTTGCGGCATATATCCTGTGAGACCCTGATTTTGTCTCTGTGATGGATCTGTCCTTGTTTGAGTTTGGTTCTTCTTCCCCATATTGGGTGCGTTATGAGGCCCTGGAGTTTTCCTGGCTTTCAGACTGCCCTTTCTTTTCACTGGGAGTATGGCATGGGTTTTGTAGGATCTGGTCACTCGAGTGGCGGGAGGCTGCTGCAGTTCTGCAGGTTTATCTTGGATGCGAATTTGAGCGCCTTAATGCGTACTTGTTTGCCTTTGTGCTTCTTCTGGATGTTAGCCTTGTGCAGCTGCACGTGCAGGTTTCCGTGCTTTTGGCATCTTTGGTAGCTGAGGACTTGTGCACTAGAGGGCATTTGGCCTCAGTCATGTGTTCTTTTCTCTTCTTGAGCTGTTCTCGGACTGGCTTGGGGAGGATGTAGAGGCGTTGAGTGCCCGGCCTTCGTCTGGTGCGCTGGCCTCGGCAGCTCGGGCGTCAGCCGCACAGTTGAAGCTGTTTGAACGGATTCTCAGGGAGGCGGTGTCTCTGTTCTTTGCTTCTCGCCTCGCGTGCTGCCAGGCCGTGCTTGCTCTCTCCTTGGAATCCGCTTGTGCCCTGGCTCATAAATTTTTGAAACCTTTTTGTCCGTTGCTGTTTAAGGAAGCTGCTGTCACTCAGTTTCTGCAGGCAGCCTCGTCTAGTTGTCGTCTTATGTCGGACTTGTTGGTTCTCTTGGGTGGCCATTCTCAGGGTTCTCGGAAGGGTCATGCCAAGGCTTGGGGTTCCGTAGGTCGGGGTGGGCCGTTGGGGCCCCACCAGAAGCTACTGGGGGCCCACCAGAAGCTACTGAGGTCCCACCAAAAGCTACTGAGGTCGCACCAGAAGCTACTGAGGGTCCCACCAGAAGCTACTGGGGGTCCCACCAGAAGCTACTGGGGGTCCCACCAGAAGCTACTGGGGGTCCCACCAGAAGCTACTGGGGGTCCCACCAGAAGCTACTGGGGGCCCCACTAGAAGCTACTGGGGGTCCCACCAGAAGCTACTGGGGGTCCCACCAGAAGCTACTGAGGGTCCTACCAAAAGGTACTGGGGGCCCCACCAGAAGCTACTGAGGGCCCCACCAGAAGCTACTGGGGGTCCCACCAGAAGCTACTGGGGGCCCCACCAGAAGCTACTGAGGGTCCCACCAGAAGCTACTGAGGGTCCCACCAGAAGCTACTGAGGGTCCCACCAGAAGCTACTGAGGGTCCCACCAGAAGCTACTGAGGGTCCCACCAGAAGCTACTGGGGGTCCCACCAGAAGCTACTGAGGGTCCCACCAGAAGCTACTGAGGGTCCCACCAGAAGCTACTGGGGGCCCCACCAGAAGCTACTGAGGGTCCCACCAGAAGCTACTGGGGGTCCCACCAGAAGCTACTGGGGGCCCCACCAGAAGCTACTGGGGGTCCCACCAGAAGCTACTGAGGGTCCCACCAGAAGCTACTGGGGGTCCCACCAGAAGCTACTGGGGGTCCCACCAGAAGCTACTGGGGGTCCCACCAGAAGCTACTGGGGGCCCCACCAGAAGCTACTGGGGGCCCCACCAGAAGCTACTGGGGGCCCCACCAGAAGCTACTGAGGGTCCTACCAGAAGCTACTGGGGGCCCCACCAGAAGCTACTGGGGGTCCCACCAGAAGCTACTGGGGGTCCCACCAGAAGCTACTGGGGGCCCCACCAGAAGCTACTGAGGGTCCCACCAGAAGCTACTGAGGGTCCCACCAGAAGCTACTGAGGGTCCCACCAGAAGCTACTGGGGGTCCCACCAGAAGCTACTGGGGCCCCACCAAAAGGTACTGGGGGGTCCCACCAGAAGCTACTGAGGGTCCCACCAGAAGCTACTGAGGGTCCCACCAGAAGCTACTGGGGGCCCCACCAGAAGGTACTGGGGGCCCCACCAGAAGCTACTGGGGGTCCCACCAGAAGCTACTGGGGGCCCCACCAGAAGCTACTGGGGGTCCCACCAGAAGCTACTGGGGGCCCCACCAGAAGCTACTGGGGGCCCCACCAGAAGCTACTGAGGGTCCTACCAAAAGGTACTGGGGGCCCCACCAGAAGCTACTGGGGTCCCACCAGAAGCTACTGGGGGCCCCACCAGAAGCTACTGGGGGTCCCACCAGAAGCTACTGGGGGCCCCACCAGAAGCTACTGGGGGTCCCACCAGAAGCTACTGAGGGTCCTACCAAAAGGTACTGGGGGCCCCACCAGAAGCTACTGGGGGTCCCACCAGAAGCTACTGGGGGCCCCACCAGAAGCTACTGGGGTCCCACCAGAAGCTACTGGGGGTCCCACCAGAAGCTACTGGGGGCCCCACCAGAAGCTACTGGGGGCCCCACCAGAAGCTACTGGGGGTCCCACCAGAAGCTACTGGGGGCCCACCAGAAGCTACTGGGGGCCCCACCAGAAGCTACTGGGGGTCCCACCAGAAGCTACTGAGGGTCCTACCAAAAGGTAATGGGGGCCCCACCAGAAGCTACTGGGGGCCCCACCAGAAGCTACTGGGGGCCCCACCAGAAGCTACTGGGGGCCCCACCAGAAGCTACTGAGGGTCCTACCAAAAGGTACTGGGGGCCCTACCAGAAGCTACTGGGGGCCCCACCAGAAGCTACTGGGGGCCCCACCAGAAGCTACTGGGGGTCCCACCAGAAGCTACTGGGGGCCCCACCAGAAGCTACTGGGGGCCCCACCAGAAGCTACTGGGGGTCCCACCAGAAGCTACTGGGGGCCCCACCAGAAGCTACTGGGGGTCCCACCAGAAGCTACTGGGGGCCCCACCAGAAGCTACTGAGGGTCCTACCAAAAGGTACTGGGGGTCCCACCAGAAGCTACTGGGGGCCCCACCAAAAGCTACTGAGGTCGCACCAGAAGGTACTGGGGGCCCCACCAGAAGCTACTGGGGGCCCCACCAGAAGCTACTGGGGGCCCCCACCAAAAGCTACTGAGGTCGCACCAGAAGGTACTGGGGGCCCCACCAGAAGCTACTGGGGGTCCCACCAGAAGCTACTGAGGGTCCTACCAAAAGGTACTGGGGGTCCCACCAGAAGCTACTGAGGTCCCACCAGAAGCTACTGAGGTCGCACCAGAAGGTACTGGGGGTCCCACCAGAATAGAACATTTCATTATATACAACACTTAATTTTTGGTGCAGAATTATAGCAACTGTTTACTTTAAGTAAACAGTTAACTACTTGAAGTAGTTTTCTTCAAACTTACTCTCTTCTCTCTTCAGGGAGGAAATGGAAAGCTTGCGGAAAAAAGTGGAGGAGCTGATGCAGGAGAATAAAAGTTTACATTCAAAGTTGTCCGACCAGATGTTACAGTCTCAGGTAATGTTTTATTTACTTCACTTAAAGTAGCAATAGTAGGGCTTTTTAATTTCGTTGTGTTTTTGTATGTGATAACACGTAGAGACAATATAACATTTAAATTTAATATATTATGAAAGTCCTCCTGAATTCGGGTGTGTAGTAATTTGAGTTTTCATGAAGCCCCACATAAAAAATTATTGGAAAAAAATGTAAGCCAACAAGTAGGTAGGATGTAGTTTATTCACTGGGAATATTTAACCTGAGTTTAAAACAAGTTGTTTATTTGCATGTCTATCAGTAGATATTGGCGTTTCATTCCACTCGCCTTTTATATATACTGTGTGTACTCACCTAGTTGTACTCACCTAGTTGTGCTTGCGGGGGTTGAGCTCTGGCTCTTTGGTCCCGCCTCTCAACCGTCAATCAACAGGTGTACAGTTTCCTGAGCCTAATGGGCTCTATCATATCTACATTTGAAACTGTGTATGGAGTCAGCCTCCACCACATCGCTTCCTAATGCATTCCATTTGTCAACCACTCTGACACTAAAAAAGTTCTTTCTAATATCTCTGTGGCTCATTTGGGCACTCGGCTTCCACCTGTGTCCCCTAGTGCGTGTGCCCCTTGTGTTAAACAGCCTGTCTTTATCAACCCTGTCGATTCCCCTGAGAATCTTGAATGTGGTGATCATGTCCCCCCTAACTCTTCTGTCTTCCAACGAAGTGAGGTTTAATTCCTGCAGTCGCTCCTCGTAGCTCATACCTCTCAGCTCGGGTACTAGTCTGGTGGCAAACCTTTGAACCTTTTCCAGTTTAGTCTTATGCTTGACTAGATAGGGACTCCATGCTGGAGCCGCATACTCCAGGATTGGTCTGACATATGTGGTATATAATGTTCTGAAAGATTCCTTACACAAGTTTCTAAAGGCCGTTCTTATGTTAGCCAACCTGGCATATGCTGCTGATGTTATCCTCTTGATATGAGCTTCAGGGGACAGGTCTGGCGTGATATCAACCCCCAGGTCTTTCTCTCTCTCTGACTCTTGAAGTATTTCATCTCCCAAATGATACCTTGTATCTGGTCTCCTGCTTCCTACCCCTATTTTCATTACATTACATTTGCTTGGGTTAAACTCTAACAGCCATTTGTTCGACCATTCCTGCAGCTTGTCCAGGTCTTCTTGAAGTCTCAAGCTGTCCTCCTCTGTCTTAATCCTTCTCATAATTTGGCGTCGTCAGCAAACATTGAGAGGAATGAGTCTATACCCTCTGGGAGATCATTTACGTATATCAGAAACAGGATAGGTCCAAGTACAGAGCCCTGTGGGACTCCACTGGTGACTTCACGCCAGTCTGAGGTCTCACCCCTCACTGTAACTCTCTGCTTCCTATTGCTTAGGTACTCCCTTATCCACTGGAGCGCCCTACCTGTTACTCCTGCCTGTTTCTCAGCTTATGCATCAACCTTTTATGGGGTACTGTGTCAAAGGCTTTCCGACAGTCCAAAAAAATGCAGTCCGCCCACCCTTCTCTTTCTTGCTTAATTCTTGTCATGATCGTAGAATTCTATCAAGCCTGTAAGGCAAGATTTACCCTCCCTGAACCCATGTTGATGGGTTGTCACGAAGTCTCTTCTCTCCAGATGTGTTACTAGGTTTTTTCTCACAATCTTCTCCATCACCTTGCATGGTATACAAGTTAAGGACACTGGCCTGTAGTTCAGTGCCTCTTGTCTGTCACCCTTTTTGTATATTGGTACTACATTAGCAGTCTTCCATATTTCTGGTAGGTCCCCGTTTCCAGTGACTTACTATACACTATGGAGAGTGGTAAGCAAAGTGCTCCTGCACACTCTTTCAACCCATGGCGAGATTCCATCCGGCCCAACAGCTTTTCTCACATCCAGCTCCAATAGGTGCTTTTTGACTCATCTCTTGTAATTTCGAACCTATCCAAGGTCACCTGGTTTGCTGCACCTCTCCCAGCGCCGTGATATCTCCCTGTTCTATTGTAAAGACCTCCTGGAACCTTTGTTGAGTTCTTCACACCTCTTTGTCATTCTCTGTGTACCTGTCCTCGCCCACCCTAAGTTTAATCACCTGTTCCTTCACTGTTGTCTTCCTCCTGATGTGACTGTGTAGTAGCTTTGGTTCAGTCTTGGCTTTATTAGCTATATCATTTTCATACCTTTTCTCAGCTGCTCTTCTCACACTGACATACTCGTTCCTGGTTCTCTGGTATCTCTCTCTACTTTCTGGTGTTCTGTTATTACGGAAGTTCCTCCATGCCCTTTTGTTCAGCTCCTTTGCTTTCATACATTCCCTATTAAACCACGGATTCTTCCTTTGCTTCTCTGTTTTTTCCTGTTGGGCTGGGACAAACCTGCTTACAGCCTCCTGACATTTTGGGTGACATAGTCCATCATGTCTTGTACGGACTTGGTTCCGAGTTCTGTGTCCCAATGTATATCCCATAGGATTTATTCATCTCCTCATAGTTCCCTTTCGGTACGCCAGCCCTTTGGTTCCCAGTTCTTTTTTGGGGTGATAATTCCTAGCTCAACCAGGTACTCAAAGCTCAATACACTATGATCACTCATTCCAAGGGGGCCAACTTAACTTCCTTATATCCGACTCATTTAGGGTAAATATCAAATCAAGCAAGGCTGGTTCATCCCCTCCTCTCATTCTTGTCGGTCCCTTGACGTGTTGACTTAGAAAGTTTCTTGTTGCCACATCCAGCAGCTTAGCTCTCCATGTGTCTGGGCCTCCGTGTGGGTCTCTGTTCCCCCAATCTATCTTCCCATGGTTGAAGTCTCCCATGATTAGAAGTCTGGATCCGTTCCTGCTAGCCACAGAAGCTGCTCTCTCTATTATATGATGGTGGCCATGTTGTTTCTATCATATTCCTGTCTGGGTCTTTGTCATTCGGTGGGGGGTTATATAGACTACTATTATAATTTTCTGTCCTCCAGTTGCAATGGTGCCTGATATGTAGTCCCTGAAACCTTCACAGTTCTGAATTACCATCTCTTCGAAACTCCACCTTCTCTTAGTAGCAAAGCCACACCACTCCTCCTCTCCCTTCTCTCTCTTTCCTCACTACATAGTAGCCCGTGGAAACACTGCATTTGTTATGATTTTCGTTAGCTTTGTTTCTGTGAGTGCTATTATGTCTGGGTTTTCTTCTAGTGCCACTCTCCAAGTTCACTGTTTTATTTGTAATCCCATCTATGTTAGTGTACATCGCCTTGAAGCTCACTTTCTTCTGTCATTTACTTCCTTTCTTGGCGAGTATTCTACTGGTGTGGGAAGCTGTTCCGTGGGTGAGAGGATCTGTGAGGTGGTTTGCAGGGTCGCAGAGGGTTTTGGGGTGGGGGGTGGGGGTTTAAGGGAAGGGGGAAGGGTAGGGTGTGGGTTAAGGAGATAGGGGGGGACATGGAGGATACGGGGTGAGGGGGGGGGGGCANCCAGGAGCGCGCAAAAGCGATAAAATGTGTTCACTCTTTTCACTCTGGTCACCTCAATTTTCGTCTAGGTCTTTCATTTAGTATCAATGAGTTCGCAATGGAATTCTCTAGAAGGAACATTAGCGCAATAAATAAAAAACCTGGTCACGCTTCAAACGCCGACGAGTTGAAGACGGGACCCACGTTAGCCGCGAGTGAGCGCCCAGACGCCTTCCAGCTACACTCCCAATTCCTGCCCACAAATGTTTAGTATTATTTCTTGTTGCTAATCTCAATTTCGGTTACAGCGCTCATTTAGGTATGAAATTGTTCCTAGTGAAATGCTTTAGATGGATATGAGCATATAAGGGCCAATTGAAGAACAATATTGCCAGTACAATACGCGAAAGTATGAAAAAAAAAATATATACGAAATAATACAATTTTTGTACTTACCACCTCAGTGTTGTGTGTTGAACATGACATAGGCGTGTAGGGAAGACATAGGCGCGCATTTTAAAACCAGTCCCCAAAAAATCGGATAAAAACCTGATTTTTGGCGATTATTTTAGTGGATGACGCAGCATTGCGTCATCCCCGTGACTACCGACAGTAAACGGATGACACAGCATTGCGTCATGCCCGGACCAAAGTGTTAATATACAATATCTAAAATGTAGCTTGGTGCCTGTTAGTTTAGAGAATGTTTGAGGGGTTATACATCTTGTACTGTGTTTGATTTGTTAAAGTTTGGTTTAAATTACTGTATAAATAAGGCATTTTTGCCTTACGGAGCATCTTTTGTAAACCGTATCTTTTGGTTGCTTCCTTGTGCAAGGCTTTTACTGTATTTGGGCTTGAAATTGTGCAGTTAGGCACAGATGACATAAAGCACTGAACCACAACAACTATCAAGTATTCGTGTAGCATTACATTGAAAATGGCAAGGCACTGGAGAAGGTAATCACTCTAGTACTCTAGTTTGTAATTTGTCAATTAAAGGCCAGTCCATAGCAAATAATAGCCCCTTGCATTGCAGCTGTGCTGATCAAATTAGAGCTGTCTCCAACTACTTGCTAATCTGCTTTGTCAACCTCGCCGGCCTCACTAAATCCCAGCACCATGTTCACTACCACGTCCACTGACTTACACCCTCCCACATACAACAAGACATCGTCAAGGAGCTATGCAGATGCGGGACGGAAATAGAAAATAGGAAGGAATGAGAGCAGTCATATATGATGCTCAGAAAGGATTGTTTTGTACGGTATTAACTTCAAGCCTTATTTCTGATTACTTGCACTTAGCTTCTTCCTCGTGTACATTTTTACTCTCAAACATTATACCAACTGGGAGAAACACTCATCTTTGCTACAAAGTGAAGCCCAAAGATGGCTTCTGTGAGGAAGGTATGCCACCTGGCCAAGATGAGGAAGGTGTGCCACCTGGCCCAGATGAGGCAGGAGGAAGATGTGCCACCTGGCCCAGATGAGGCAGGAGGAAGATGTGCCACCTGGCCCAGGTGAGGCAGGAGGAAGATGTGCCACCTGGCCAAGATGAAGCAGGAGGTGCAGGTAAGGGAAAGTGCCTTGGGTCATCTACATGATAATTCATGCAGTGAAGCTTCTGAAGAAACCTCCTAGTGAAGGTGATGATGTACTGTGAGAAGAGAAGAGCTGAACTTGAATCTCAAAATCAGATGAAAGCTTTGACTAAGGCAGCAAATGTCGCCTGCGTGTAGGACATGTGACCATTGGTGGGACTCATGGTTGATAAAACATGATATACATTCATAAAGGCTGTGATATGCAGCCCATGGCATGGGGAGATATGTTAAAGTGCTCAAGTGAGATATTATGGACCATTTATGAAGTTACATCAAGAGATTAAGCAGGCACCAACATAGCTTAAGAAGAATGATTAAATCTGCTGAACCCAGCTGAATTAAGTGAGGGGGAAAATTGACCAGTCTAACTATGCTTGCTTATAGGAATTGGTTGTATTTGATACATTTTCTTCCTCTTAGTAGTGACAGTGGAAGGTCACTGCAGTTGCCACAGAGAGAGATGACACCTTCCAAAGAGTTCTGGAATCTCATGGTTGCTGCTATTTAATAATAAGAGGGACAGGGTTGAGACACCCGACTAGTATTACAAACCAGGCAACAGGAGGCAAGTTGTATTACATGCTTGCGTGATACCTGCTTGATGGGGTTCTGGGAGTTTTATTCTCCAAGCCTGGCCCAAGGCCATGCTTGACTTGTGAGAGCTTGGTCCAACAGGCTGTTGCTTGGAGTGGCCTGCAGGCCCACATATCCACTGCAGCCCGGTTGGTCCGGCACACCTTGAAGAAAACTCTAGTTTCCTCTTGAAGAGGTCCACGGTTGTTTCGGCAATATTTCTTATGCTCGCTGGGAGGATGTTGAACAACCGTGGGCCCCCTGATGTTTATACAGTGTTATCTGATTGTGCCTTTGGCACTCCTGCTCTTCACCGGTTCTATTCTGCATTTTCTTGCATATCACATGACCAAAAAGTTTTTATCACACTTTATGGACTACTAATAGCATCCTGACTGTAGGAGACAGATGATCTTCCAACAGTTTCATTTGACATGCATTGGATCAACAGCAACTGCATCACAAGGTTATTGCAAGTGGATACAAAGTGTTCTACCCAAGGCATGCAAAGTCTCTCTTATATCCAATGAAAGGGGACCTCATCCATCTTGTATAGCACCGACTGGACGAAAGGTTGAGACGGTCTCTAGTGCACATACTGCATGAATGGTGACAGCTGATAGAACTA
>WNGS01163548.1:0-14885 GCA_020271785.1 Procambarus virginalis
CTAGAGTATTCTATATAATGTATATTACATGAATTTGATGATCTGCATCTGTATCTCCAGTCTTCAAGACTTGACACTAAACTCATCTGAATCAGGTGAGGAAAGTCTTCCTCTAAAAAAATGGGAACAGTGCAAAATGACTGTAGAAGCTGTAATTAGATATACCAATGTTGGTTTTTGAGTTGGCATGAGTAGGAAACAGCAGCTCCATCATGAGTGGAATGCCAGGTCAAAGGCTCAAATGATTCAGTTTGAGTCCTGGGTAGGAATGGTCAATTTGACTCCAGTCTTTCACAGTTTCTTCCTCTTAACTCACCAAGAGTTAAGACTACTTAATCTTCATGTGCAGCATTTGTTAGCCTTTGTCAACTGAAAGGAGACACTTTCTGCCTTTGCTCTTGGTACTGGCTAAATGAGAAAAATTAAACAAAAATATTTAAAAATACACTTGCATATGATTAGAATTAAATAATTATCACTATTAGGGAGCCGGTCGGCCGAGCGGACAGCACACTGGACTTGTGATCCTGTTGGTCCCGGGTTCGATCTCGGGCGCCAGCGAGAAACAATGGGCAGAGTTTCTTTCACCCTATGCCCCTGTTACCTAGCAGTAAAATTGGTACCTGGGTGTTAGTCAGCTGTCACGGGCTGCTTCCTGGGGGTGGAGGCCTGGTCGAGGATCGGGCCGCGGGACACTAAAGCCCCGAATCATCTCAAGATAACCATCTCCTGCAGAAACCCTAGTTACCTTGGGATTCTGGGGAACCCTGATTCAGAAATGCTGCTCTAGTGTAAAATATGGTACTGTATAAACAAAAACACCATAGTGGAGCTCACAATAGTGAGAACTCCTGAAGGTGGTAGTGACCTGTAATCCAGGAGAGGAATACTGAAGGCAGATGGGGTGGCTAATGGGGCCATGGAACTACATAGCCTTTAGCTCTCAAATAGCTGCACCAGCCAGTCATTTGCCGATGGCCAAGCTAAGTCACCATGGCCAACAACATGGAGAGACACACTGCTAGATGTAACAAGTGACAGATAACAAGACTGTGAAACAGTGACAGCAAGAGAGACTTGAGGTCCAAGGTTTGCAGAATACATGTGTCTACACAAGAGATCTGTACCTCGTCGATCATTGTGGCTTAGTCAGTACTTAATGAAATGCTTTGAGTTTCATGGTACTATGAGGTCGTCCTCACCTAAGGTCTGTCGTACGAGGTCATCCTCAACCTGTAAATACTGCAGTATTTAAATAAACTGTAGCAACTACATTAGAAATCATGTAGCAGCTACCCAAACATTCCAGGAATTCCACATGCAGTACTACAAATAACATCTGCACTCATTTCCCAGAATTCTCTGTACTACAAATGACATCAAGCAATTTCTCATCAACCAATTAGTGAGAAACCATTGTTCGAAACCAAATCAAGTGGATGGGGTCATAAGTCCGTCTGACCACAGCATCTGCAATCTCATCACAGCTCACCAGAGGCAGGACCACCTCTGATCTGTTTCAAACCATCATGTCCTATAACAGCAGCCAGCAGTCATCACCACCACTTACCAGCCTCAGACCCACCAACTGTGACCAGTCTTTGCCACCAGTGGGGGGAGTGGAGGGAGAGGGGGGGGTAAGTGGTTGGAGGGAGATATATAACTTTTCTCAAACATCTGCAATACCAAAATATCTAGGAAATATATATAAAATTTACATTATTTTAAAGGTACTGTATATATAGGTACAGTACTGTATTTGTAAAATGTTTATTTCTTAATACTGTACCTGCCAGCTGTCTATAAAGATGTTAATGTAATATATTTGTTGAACAAAAATAATACAATTTAAGCTCATTTTGATTATTTGTGTAGCTACTGTGTCTACCTATTTAGTTGCCTTTTGTATGGCAAAGAATTATTAAGTTAAGTTTTGATAAACCGTACGAGTACAGTGTTTATTTTTTGCAGGTTGAACGACTGAAACGTGAGAGGATACAAAAACAGAATCAGCTAGATTCTCTCCAGCAGACTTTAGACAACCAGAAAAGAAAGGTAACTTTTGTGTTATTTAGCACTTCTGCTGGACTGGTGGGTTTGCCGCCACACACCACGTGGTTGGCCGAGCGTTACCCGTTAGCACACAACTTCACTCCAATGTTATTACTCTTTTAAACTTTCTCACCTTAATTTTCATGCTACGTCATTCAATTGGGTATCAAATTGTTCACTGTAGATGCTGGAAAGTGATATTTGCATATTAGAACATATACAGTGGTGCCTCAGAATACGAGTGTCCCTGCATACAAGTTTTTCAGAATACAAGCAGGATTTCCTCGGAAATTTGCCTCGGAAGGCGAGGGTGTTGATACGCGTACAGGCCGACCTAGCACGTGGTTGTACGCCGGATTGCCCCTCAGTTTACCAGTGCCTTGTGCCCAGTGACTATCCCGCCTCAATTCTTCACCAGGATTTTCAGTGTTTTGTTGGATTTTTGGTCATTTGACCATTAAAGTGTTATTATATATCTCACGCCCATGGAGTCCCAAGAAAGTCAGTTGGTAAGGACTCAAGCATATGAAAGTCGCCATCGTTAGGATGACAATAGAGCGAAAAAACAGAGATCATTTCGAAGCAATGAAACGGTATCCGTGTTGTTGAACTTATAGGCAGTACAAACAACCATCGTAAAGAATATGCACATACTTAGCGTTAAGAAAAGGACATTATGGGTGCTAAAGTGGCAAAAGGGGTAAGAACAATCACGAAACAAAGACCACAAATACTTAAGAAGTGGAAAGAAAGTTATTAATTTGGATACACAACAAGTAGTTAGCGGGTGATAGTGTTAACGAGGCCATCATTTGTGAGAAAGCGCATGAAGACCTTGTAAAGAAAACCTCCTGCAACGAGTGCAGACACGAGAGAGCTTAAGGCAAGCAGGGGCTGGTTTGAAAATTTAGAAAAAGAAATCTTTTTACTTATATAAGTATACTTATATACTTATTTATACCGTAGTATATATATATATTACGTTATACCATTTACTTATATAAAAGTATACCCTAAATATATCCCCTAAATCATTATATTATAATTATCCCTACATTTTGTTTTTTTAGGGGGTTATTTTTTTTACGTCATTTCATCACGTATTGACCTACAACTTTCACATATTCGAGTATGAATACCAAACAATGTTTATTAAAACATAGAAGTAAATTCATGAAGTAGAACTGCCTTATTCATTGTCGATAACTTGAACTTCAATTATATCTCTTAACTGTTTCAACTTCAGTATCCAAAAATCAAGTTTCTGACTGACTCTCATCATTTTTACATATACAGTAGTGTTCACAGCTGTCTGTTCTACAATCCATATAGAATTGATTTTTCATAAATGCTTCAATATTTGGGAGTTATAAATTTTGTTGTCTAAATTTGTGCCTATTTCAAATGCCATAGACATTTTTTTTTTACAGTAAACTATACTGAAAACCTATATTCCAATTATATGAAAATGGAGATCATAGTGTATTCTGAGAGCATAATAACAACCAAATGAACAATTGGTGATATTTTAAATTTTTGCAGCCAATTTCAAAATCTGAAGATTTCAATATTCAATTTAATAATATTTTTTATTTCTTGTTTTTCAAGTTACACTGGTATCATTTAGACAGTGTTGGAGGATTTGGCTTGTAGATTATGCACTAAACATTTGAAAGAGTTTCAGAAAATTTAAAAAACTGAGTTCAATGTCACACTTCATATGATGTTTTGCGCAGTTTAGGGGTCAGTGACGTCTTCACGCGTCATCACACACACACTTGGCGTATTTTGGTTATATGACGAACTGTGCATGATCAGGCATCGAAAGTGTTAATGGTGGAACATGACAGCTGGCCAAATGTTGTGGAGTAATATAACACCTTTACACTGTATATGTAATACAAGTGTCATTGTAATTACTGTACCTAAGTTTAGTTACAAGATGAGAGCTACAGTCGTGATGTCTCGTCTTTCCAACACCGTCTGTCCATTTTCTGGGGGGAGCCCCGTCGGCTCCCCGGAGCTATCCCAGGCTGATATGCTAATGTCAGACTTTGGCATCAGTCATGTGTATGGAGTTCTTAGGCCTACCGGGGACCACGGCCAGAACCGGGCCCCCTCAGAGAGGCAAGGGGAGCAATGGCCTATAGAAGCCCCCGTGTGATGGAAGCATTCTATGTCTGCCATCGACCGGGACAGGCACCCAGAAAGGTAAGCGCCCCAAAACAAACCCCTATTCTGGTTAAAATTGCTACCAAAAGTCGAACTAGTGGATAGAACTCCCAACAGAAAACAAGCAAACTAGTATGACGTCACACGTCACCGCGCCGCTGTCTGCGCAGCTCCCCCTCCCCGGGAGGGGGAAGGGGGAGCCCCAGACCTCACACGCCGGCTATCCACCCATCAGTTCTTCGGCTGATGCTATAGGCACCGGTTATGTGCTCCGGCTCCAGTGGTTGTTTCAGCACTGTACCTAGAGTGTGGTGTTGTTTTTTCTAGGTGGTGCGTGAGCCGGGAGTGATTCTCCAGTACTCGGGCTGCATGCGCCTAGGGTTCCCTTCCTAGGTGCCCTGTAAGTACTGCCCTGGGACTTGGGGCCACCTTCCACAAGTTCCTTGGGGTCTGCCCCTGCTAGGCCGTTTACTGCTTGGTTTTCGGCCGCTCTTTGTGTGCTCGGGTGTTCTGTCTCCCTTGGTCGCCTTAGGGTAAGGGGCAGTTTTGCACTGGTGGGGCGCAGGGTACTGTGCAGCTTGTCTTTTCCCAATCATAGCGGCCGGCTCTGTTCCGCTTGGGTATGCTGTCCTCTTGCGGGGTTTTTTTCTTTTTGTTTATCTACCTGGTGGGGGGGTCTGCCTTCGTTCTTGCCCCTTGGGTCCCTTGTGTTCTGAGTATTTCTGGTGGCACCCCCTGCTAGGTCCCGTGAGGGTACACATCCCGGGGGTTCAGCTCTTAGAAAGTTGTTTGGTAGTTTTGGGTGCCGGTTAGCAGTACCCTGCCTGGGATTACCTGAGCGCGAGTCCTCTTATAGTAAACGCTCGGGACCCTGGGAAACCCCTGGGGGCGCGTGGGTCCGATGGATGTGACCCCAGAGCCCCCCCTCGCTTCCAGCGAGTTTGAGGGTTGCTCACCCCTTGTCTCTGGGTGACTCTGTTTTGCCTCCGTCTGCTGCCTGTGGGGTCGGTGACACCTTCGACCCGGAGTCCTGCGAGTTTGTTGCTCGTTGTGGCTCGGTTACCCAGTTGTGCTAAGCTGGTGCGGGCAGCAGAGGCGTTGCACTTGAGCCTTGGTGGTGGCAACGCTCTCGTGGTAACTCCCCGGGAACCCCGGGGCTGCCCCGTTTTGGTTCTTGGTTTTTCCCCTGGATTCCCCTTCCTGCCTGCATCCGGTTCCTTACCGTCTGTAGGTTCAGGGCGGGGTTTGTTGGTGTTGAGACTCGGGCAGTCTCGGGGAAATCCCCTTCCGGGGTAGTGACGGGGGCATTTGAGCCTGTTCCTCCAGCCGTGTTGTAAGAGTCTGCCAGTGGGCTCCCTTCCTTCGTGTTTTCACGGCTGCCCCGGTTTCTGGTACGGCGGGGCTTTGGGGGGACGGCTCGGCCCGGGGCCTGTCGTGTGGGTTCCCGGGGCTGGGAGGGGCTGACTTGGGGGGCCTTGGCCCCGTTGGTCCCCGTGGGGTTTTTATCCCCCTCTAGGCGGGGCTTGTGGTTACGCGGAGTAGGGTTTTCCTCCCCACTCGCCGTACGTGCTGTTTGGGCGTCAGCCCTCCCGGGCTCGGTTCCTTGGCCTTTGAGTCGGTTGGTTCCGTCCTGTGGGTGGATGTTCCCCCCACCCCTTGTTGGGACGGTGTTTTCGTCATGTTTCCCCGTTTGGGGGTTCTACGTGACTACTGGTCTCGGGTGCGCCTGCGCCTTTGTGTGCCTTCGGGACTGGGTTTGGCTTCCGTTCTCGAGGGTACGGGAAGGTTTTTCGCTACTTCCCGCGTTATTGGAACGTCTGTCGGCTCCTCGTTCTTGTCGCCGTTTGGGCTCTTTGTAGTCGGTTGGGCTCTTTGTAGCCCTGTTGGGCTCATTTTGGGCCGGTTTGGGCTCCTTATGGGCCGGTTGGACTTGTGGCCCTGTGGGCTACTTGTGCCCTGTTGGGCTACTTGTGGCCCTGTTGGGCTACTTGTGCCTGTTGGCTACTTGTAGCCCTGTTGGCTTGCTTGTGGCCGGCTGTGTGCCTTTTTTGGGCTCTGTCTTCGCTTCTTTGGCCGGTTTTATGATTCCTGCTCTCTTTTGGCTCCTTTTCTAGTGCGGTAGTCCTGGTTGCCGCCTTCCCGCAGGCCGGTTTGCGCGTTTTCGGCCAGCGTGTCGTGCGCCGCGGAGTTTTTTTTGGTCTGGGCGGTGTGTGGTGCTGGTGTTAGACGCCCTTTTGCTCCAGTGCTTCGCCTCTCGCTCTTCTCCCTTGCCGCGGTATGTGCCCCTTCGCTCGGGGGTGTCCTGGGTTCCAGTTGGGGGAGGCCGCCGAGGTTTTCCCTGTGTCATGGGTGGGGGCCGCCTTCTTCGCCTCTCACCTGCTCTCCTGCAGGTCTGGCTTTTTCGTCTTCACCTGGCGGTACTCCCAGGTTCTTCTGGGCTCGGTTGAGTCGTGTCACTTCGTGCCACCGTTCGCCAGGTGAGTTTTCTGCGGTCTGGCATCTTTGGCAGGGCGCTGGATGCGGTGTTATATACCTGTCTTTATTTGGGTATCTTTTGTACGACTGGAGACGTTCGCACACCAGTGTCTGTCCCCTTTTTACCCTTCCTGTCCCACTCTTGTGCATGTCCAACCCATGCTAGGGTCATTAAGGGGTTCCACCTTGTTAGTGTTATGAGGTGTGGGGTTGTGGTGTTGGTTCTGTACTCGCCTGGTAGGGCTCCTGGCTGGCTTGCAAGGTTTTTTGCGCTCTGGTGTTTGGGTCCCGCCTATGTAGTAGTACTTGCGGGATAGTACCAGTGGAGTGCAGTGGTGCTATAGGCACCATCGGGGAACACTGTATATCCATCTGAGGTCTGCAGTTGTTACACGACCTACTTGCGAGCATACGCCTTCTTGCTGGTACGTTACCTTGGGGTTTTCCTTGAGGTGCTTCCGGGGCTTAGCGTCCCGCGGCCCGGTCGTTGACCAGGCCTCCTGGACTGATCATCCTGGCTGTTGGACGTGGCTGCTCGCTGCCTGACGTACGAGTCTCAGCCTGGTTTGATCGGTATCCTTTGGAGGTGCTTCTCCAGTTCTCTCTTGTACCACCCCGTCCTCGCAAGTTTAATAAGTCATTATTGACTTATTAGTTACGTGCATGGGTGACAAGCATCATAGTTTCCCTTTCAAAACTTCATGGAAAACACCGACCTTACTTAACCTACTTAGCATGTTAACATAAGCTTATGGTTTCGTAATTACAGTTGTTACTTAACCTATTATAGGTATAACAACGCTGAACACTGTGGGGGATTGCCAGTTATCCCCTTATGGTCCGTCCGTGGACTTCCGGGGCACGCTTGCTTGCTTTCGAATTAGTTATGGCCATCCTGGTTGTGAGGAGTCTGTGGGCCTGCAGGCCGCTCCATGCGGCTGCCTGGTGGCCTCCTCCTGGCCGGTCTAGCCTGGCCTCGGGCCAGGCTTGGGGTGTACACGAGCTCCTAGTTCCCCATCCAGCCGATTTTGAGCGGGGTTTCTCCGCGTCGGTCGCCTGGTATGCGGGTTCCTGGGCCTGGGGTTCTGTCGTGTACTCACCTAGTTGTGCTGGGGGGGTGAGCTCTGGCTCTTTGGTCCCGCCTCTCAACCGTAATCACAGGTGTACAGTTTCCTGAGCCTATTGGGATCTATCATATCTACACTTGAACTGTGTTTGGAGTCAGCCTCCACCACATCGCTTCCTAATGCATTCCATTTGTCAACCACTCTGACACTAAAAAAGTTCTTTCTAATATCTCTGTGGCTCATTTGGGCACTCAGTTCCACCTGTGTCCCCTAGTGCGTGTGCCCCTTGTGTTAAACAGCCTGTCTTTATCAACCCCCTTTTTCGTGTCCGTGGGCCCTGTCTGGGGTCTGTCTGCTCCGTTCTGCCTTTGCGGGAGCACGTTGCTCTTACCTGTGGCATGTTGCGGTGGTGCCTGTTGCTACTACTGCGCGTGTGCTTTAGTACCGTGTTTCGCGGTGGCGTGTCCTTATTCCTGGGGTTATGTTTCTGCTCTTTCGTCCTGCCTCACCCCAGTTGTTTTTCCTGGCATCTCTTTTGTCTGTTTTGCCTGCACTTACTGCTATGTGGGGGGGGGGGCGTGGTCGGTTTCCACCACTTCCTTGCTTGTGCGTTCCCTTGTTTTCCTCCTCTGCCACAGGGGTGTTCTGCGTGTGTTCCTTGGCTTCTAGGGCTTTTTTCGGCCTGTGTCCTGTGGTGTGCTTCTTTGTATCGGTCTGTTGCAGTTGCTCGTACCTCTTGGTTTGGGTCCAGTTCTGGCGGCAACCCGTCCGCCTTCTTGGTTTCCTTGCTTGCCCTGCCAATTGGTTTTTTCGGGGTCTGGCGATGTCCCGCGTCGGACCTGTCATTTCTGAACTCCTGGCGGGTTTGCTTGCTTGGAGTTTTTCTGTTCGGCAGACGTTCCATCTCCTTGTGCCACCTGAGTTCGGTGGTCGCGCCCGAGATCTCTTGCGGCTCCGCCTTTTCCTGGGCTCGGAGGGGCCTTATGGGGCTGCTTCCGTCTGCCTCATGGTCTCGCCTCCAGCTGGTGGTCGGTGTCCCACCTGCGTGTTTCTCTTGGCGGCAGTATGGGTGTTTTGGCGGTCCTTCCTTTTCCTGTCCCTTCTTAGGTGGTTACTCTTGTTACCGTCGGCTTGGTTTTGGTGGGGGTTGGGGGGGGCCGTCGTCGTGCCGCATACTGTCGCCTCTCTCTTTTTGTGCGGCGCTGGCGGCCGCTTTGGCTTGCTTTCGGTCTTGGTGTTGCTTCTACACGTTAGTAAGCTGTCTTGTGCGTCGTTTCACCTCCGGCCTGTTCGTGCGCCGCTTGCACCATCCTGGTCTCCGCGGTTGTGTGCCACGGCGTCTGTGTCCGGAGCGCATTTTGCGTTGATCCGGTTCTGTTCTTCCTGGTTCGCCTGTGCTGGTGTCCGGGTTGTCAGCCGTGTTCTTGCGGCTCGGCTGCCTGTGTTCTTCCTCCTGTCCGTGGCGTTCGTGGCTTTGCTGCTCTCGCTGCCGTTTGGATGACGTGTTTCTCGCAGTCTTTCGGGCATGGATCTTTGGTGTTCGTTCGAGGGCCTTGCTGCTCGTTGTTGTGTTGTTCCCGGGACTGTCCGGGGCTGTGCGCCTTGGGTTGGCATTGCTGCCGGTTGTCTCGCTTCCAGGGGAGGGGTGCGTGGTGTCCGCCTCCCGGTTCCGTCCCTTTTGATCTTCCTCTGTGGGTAGTTAGCTCCGGGGAGCCGACGGGGCTCCCCCCAGAAAACCAGCGTTGAATGTAATGAAACGCCATTTTGGGTGAGTCCCGGAGGCTCCCCGGCAACCCTCCCTCCCTCCGGTCGGCGGTTTTTCGCGTGTCTTGACATCCAGCCTCAGAACTGATGGGTGATAGCCGGCGTGTGAGGTCTGGGGCTCCCCCTTCCCCTCCCGGGGAGGGGGGAGCTGCGCAGACAGCGGCGCGGTGACATGTGACGTCATACTAGTTTGCTTGTTTTCTGTTGGGGAGTTCTATCCACTAGTTCGACTTTTGGTAGCAATTTTAACCAGAATAGGGGTTTGTTTTGGGGCGCTTACCTTTCTGGGTGCCTGTCCCGGTCGATGGCAGACATAGAATGCTTCCAATCACACGGGGGCTTCTATAGGCCATTGCTCCCCTTGCCTCTCTGAGGGGGCCCGGTTCTGGCCGTGGTCCCCGGTAGGCCTAAGAACTCCATACACATGACTGATGCCAAAGTCTGACATTAGCATATCAGCCTGGGATAGCTCCGGGGAGCCTCCGGGACTCACCCAGAAAATGGCGTTTCATTACATTCAACGCTGGTTTTTTATTGTCTGAAGCTACTGACGGTTCTAGCCTCCACCACCTTGCTCACTTAACTTGTTCCAACCATCTACCATTCTGCTTGCCAAAGTGAACTTTCTAGTGTTTATCCAGGAAGATTGGTTGTTAGCTTAAATATATGGCCTCTAGTTCTTGAAATGCTAGGTCTCAAGAATTCTTCATTACTGTATTCATTTTCTTGATTCCCATCCTGTTTTCTATGCAGTGACCATATCGCCTCTTCCATCTTCTAACTTTGGCATATTTAATGCCTTTAGTCTCCTCGTAGCTCTTGTCTTTCAGTTCTGGAGCCATTTAGTTGCATGTCTTTGCACCTTTTCTAGTTTGTTTTGGCTTCTTAACACTTTCGCGCTTTCTAGGAAACGTAAAAAACTTACCCTATGTGCTTTGGGCGTCTCGCGCGCTTAAGCGGTAGGAGCGAAAAGTGTATACTCTTTTACTGTCCTGACACTAATTGTAGACCTACGTATTTAAATTTGGTATCACTGTGTTCGCAATAGAATTCTCTATAAGAACATACATATAAAATACTGCCAAACAGAAACTGTTTGAAACTGTTCAAACAGAAACAGAAGCTCTCGCCAAACTGTTTGGCGAGAGCGCCAAACAGCAACAAATGTTTCCACTCTCTTAATGATTGCGATGATCACATTATCCTACATCATTGATTATGGTATCATTGGAACCGCAATAAAAATCTCTATACGGACATATGCATATAAATATAGAATCAATGTCGCAACCAACCCACAAGACGGTTGGAAGTGGCTGAAGTGTTACCCGCGGGGCATATCGGCGCCATACAATTGTTATACCAAGATGCATCACTGCCATGCCGTTTTCTTTAATAAGCTCTCGGTTATTAGAAAAAACGTAAATTTCATGGCGAACATTTCTAAACTATCCCCAACAAAATCGGATAGAAAATGGAATTTATACAAATATTTTATCGTTGGACTAGCGGGTGCGTCGGCAAAGTATCCAGGGACTTAAAGATTGGACGTTAACGCTAGTCCGCTAAGCGCGAAAGTGTTAAGATATGGGCACCATACAGATGCTGCATATTCCAACTTTGGTCTTACAAAGGCTGTGAACAATTTCTATTTCACCATCCATGTATTTAAAAGAAATTCTGAAATGGTAAAGTGCAGCATAGGCTTATCGCACAATGTTCTTTATGTGGGTCTCTGGTGACATTTTCTTTCTAGAAGCACCCTTAGAAATCTTCTTTAATTATAATTTTTTAAAGCTTTTTCACATAATTTGTAGGTTGTGTGTTGTCTGTTTTCTCATTTTCCACATAAGCGAACCAAAACCTGGCATTTATTCTTCTTAAATTCCATTTGCCAAGTGATGCTCCATACACTTTTGTCCAGGTCTTCTTGAAGGGCGTGACAATGGTCCAAATTTATCTTCCAAGTATCTTAGCATCTGGGCAAACATGTTCATATTGTTCTGTCTTCCATCTGGTAGGTTGTTTATGCTGACAATACAAATATCCGGTGCAAGAACTGAACCCTGTGGTGCTCCACTCGCCTTCAACCTGTTTGACAATACTTAGGCATTTAAATTATCCTGGAGCTCCTTTGCTGCACTTGTTGTTTACTGTGTGCGTTGGGCAGCACTTTGATTGTAAAGTTTGCTTTGGTCTTTATTATACGAGGCATGCAAGTATGTTTCTTGGATAAAATGTGAAAACTGGAGTTGGTAGGTATTGTACTTGAAGAATAGTCTGATAGATCTGTGCATATGTATTTTAGTTTCTTGTACAGTGATCTTTGAACCAAGTGATCATATAACATGTCATCATGATTCACCTTCCCATTATTAGGCTTACTGTTTAATTACTTAGACATTATCATTTACTTTTATCACATGCTCAACACCCACAACCCCATCATTCAATCTGATCCCCCCAACCATCCTTCCCACAGCCTCCTAATTCCCCACCTTCACTGCCTGCCCACTCCTCTCATACCCACCATGCTCTCACAACACCCACTTCCCTCTCCCTTCTAAATTCACACCACCTTCACTGGCCAATCCTTTCTGGGGATTGGGTTAAAAAACATTTTTCATACATTGATGTCTTGTTTCACCCAGAATTATCCCGCCAATTACTGGAGGGGATATTCTAACTCGACATACACTTTCCCTTTCCACGAAGATTGTCTACCCATCAATAATCTCTTGTATGGCACTTCATCACTGTGTAAAACTATCAATTTCCCATTTTTAATTAACCCGTTAAGTCAAAACTGTCAGACCCTTAACAAAATTGGTTTACATTGCATAATAACTAGAATATGTACATGAAATAGAGGAGGAAACTACAGAAGCCTCTTTGTTTGTGCAAGATACTCCAATTTATATCCAAACAAACTCATGTATGTATGTATGTGTAATTTCTTGAAACAATCCAGTGATCCCATGTCAATTTCTTGAATAAGTTCCATTTTACAATGTATCACATTGTGAATGAAATTCATTCTTGTAATTCTGGTATGTGTGCCAGAATTAGAAGAAAGGAATATCATAGATACCTGCTGCCTTGGCTCATACTTCTGAAACATAAGAACCACTTGTTCTGAATGAGCAAAATCTATCAGAATAGACATGCCTGTATGAAAAATAGTGACCATTTTAAGTGAAGACTTTGAAGCACAGGTGTAGTGTTACTCTGTTGGATCTTGCCTATTTTTTAACATTGCCTACTGGTGAAGAATCAAGATCCAACAGAGCAAATCAAAACAGCAAACAATGTAAGATAAAGCATCCCCCTTATTTAAAAAAAATCAATATTAGAAATCGAGATAAAAGATTTAAATTTGTTTCGTATATGTAGAATTATGATAAGTAAATTTCAGCCATTAACATGAGTCTGTTCATGAATTCTCACCCTTAATTAAAGAACAACATAGATACATTTTATGCAGTATGTTTATATTTCACTTGCTTTTGAACAGACCGATGATGGCGTGAAGGAGAAGCAAACATTGCTGAAAGAGATAGAACAGTTATCTCGAAGCTGTGAGCAACTGCAGCTTCAGTTGCAAAAGGGTCAACATGATCACATCACATCTAGCATTAGCCTCATGCCCCTCCGCAAGACTACAGCCGTCGAGTCGTCGTCGTCGTCGTGCTCAGGTGATACACTCTCTCTCAGGAGTTGGGGTGCTGCCACTACCTGCTGAAGCCTCTACTGTGCCGCTGACTTGTGATTCTTCCACTTCTCCCTGGTCCTGCAACTCTGCCTGCAGAGGGGACCAGTCTGTTAGTACAATGCTCTTGGCATTCTGCACAATTTCTTTTGGAACTTTGTATCAAAATAACAACTCGTCCTGTTTAAATAGTACTTTTTGTAACTGGGCCATTATACATATTTGATGTAATGGACTAATTAAACAGTAGAATTTGGTACTATTCACTTCATAATCTGAAAAAAATAATCTAAAAACCAAACTTAAAAATTCCTAGGCCTAGTACAGCACATACAGTGGTACCTCGGAATACGAGTGTCCCTGTATACGAGTTTTCCGGAATATGAGCAGGATTTCCTCGGAAAATGTGTCTCGGAAGGCGAGGGTTACCTCGGGACACGAGTTTGTTGATACGCGTACAGGCTGACCTAGCGCGTGGTGGCTGGGCGATCGTCGCCCCTCCGCCCGTCCGCCCCTCAGTTTACCATTGTTCCGCTCAGTGACTACCTCTCATCAATTCTTCTCGTGGATTTTCAGTGTATTGTTGGATTTTGGTGATTTGACTATACAATTTGTTATTATAATCTCACCATGAGTCCCAAGAAAGCCAGTGGTAAGGATAAAGGCCAGAAAGCCCATGTGAGGATGACAATAGAGGAGAGCCTCAGCCAGGACCTAGTGGCACTCAGATAAAACGTCCCAGGGAGTGCACACCTGAAAGGTCCTCATTGCCTGATGTGATAATGGAAGGGGACTCCCCTTCAAACAGTAACTCCTCTCCTCCCCCCTCTCACCATCTTCCATATGCCTACAGCATTCATCAGCAAGGTAAGTAATAACTTGAACATAGTTTTGTAGGTTTATTTAGATGAATTAGGTATAAAAATTTAGTTTGATATGGGGTTTCTGGGGTAGTCAGGACGGATTAATTCATTCCCATTATTTCTATGGGGAAATTCGCTTCAGAATACGAGTTTTCGAATACGAGGCGTCTCCAGGAACAATTAAACTCTAAAACCGAGGTACCACTGTATATGTGGTACATTAGGCCTCAGAGTGTATATTAGGCCTAGGATGGTTAGGTCTTATTATCAGTATAAATGTGAACCTTTTCTGATTTGTCCAAATGCAATAGTACCTAATTCTTCTTTGTAATTGTCCTTTTTAAGTCAATATATGTACGATGGTACACGTCGTGTCCATAAGTACTATCTAAACAGGAGGACGGACTTCAAATTAAGTAGCAGATTGACTTTAATATACTGTGATTTGTTAGAAAACGAATCCGAATGGAAAGGAAAAGCACATTAAGAAAAGATTCAACAACAAAATGCTATTAAGCTTGCAAATGGACACGTTTATGGCCAATTTGTTGTCAGAGGTGTAAATTAATAAGCTCTTTGGTTATTAGAAAAACGTAAATTTCATGGTGAACATTTTGAGACTACTAAAATAAAATCGCATAATAAATAAATTTATATAATTATTTAACCATTGGACGCCAGCCAGCGTCTCAGAGGGCAGAATCAGGTGAAAAAGATTGGACGCTAAGGGCGTCCGCTAAGCGCGAAAGTGTTAAGGTGTCGTTGGCCTGCACCAACTTGCCA
>WNGS01163549.1:0-19450 GCA_020271785.1 Procambarus virginalis
ACTTGCGACTGAAAGGTGGCTCCCAAGGTGGCTCCCAAGGTGGCTCCCAAGGTGGCTCCCAAGGTGGCCCCCAAGGTGGCCCCCAAGGTGGCCCCCAAGTACAGCCTGGTGATCACAGAGAGAGAGAGAGACAGAGAGAGAGAGAGCGAGCATGAGAGAGAGAGAGGGAGCCAGGCGCGTGCTTGCGTGCGCTCATACCCGGAGCCATGAACACGTTAGACCTTGAAGACAGTGTTCAGAGCTGGAGCAGCAGCACTCACTTGAAGAACAGGTTTACCGCACCACTATAAAAGGCTCTCACCAGCCCAGGCAGGCACGGAGCTACCTCAAGGTGATGGAGGGAAGGAGTCACAAGAGGAAGGATAGGTGGGAGCGACAGAGGGAGGCTGGGGGAACGGGTGTGGGTGAGAGGGAGATGAAGAAGGAGTAGAGGAAGAGAGAGAGAGGGAGAGGGGGGGAGCAAGCACTTATGGACATACAATTATCACGATGAGTTTCTTAACATAGAAGCACAGGGGGGGAGGAAGTGTAGCTAACATGAGGGAGGAAGTGTGGCCAACATGAGGGAGGAAGTGTGGCCAACATGAGGGTGGAAGTGTGGCCAACATGAGGGAGGAAGTGTAGCCAACATGAGGGAGGAAGTGTGGCCAACATGAGGGAGGAAGTGTGGCCAACATGAGGGAGGAAGTGTGGCCAACATAAGGGTGGAAATGTGGCCAACATAAGGGTGGAAATGTGGCCAACATGAGGAAGTGTGGCCAACATGAGGAAGTGTGGCCAACATGAGGGTGGAAGTGTGGCCAACATGAGGGTGGAAGTGCCACCCCCATTATAATGGTGGCAGCGGTGGGATTGGACATTGATGTCTGTGGACATTGACATTGGCCCTTTAACCATTGTAACGGGGACCAGCCTTTAACCTCACTTACGGGTTAAATGTTGGTCGTTATTAAGTAAATATATACAGAAACCAGAGTTCTACTGTGTAACCTTTAGTTGAACTCCTCAAGTTCTGAACGTTTGACCATTTAGATATCACGGCTCGAAGATACTGTATCCTATGCTACACTACAAACTCTGAATTACGCCACCACCACCTGCTATCCACTGAGTAATTCCTCCAACTGACGGTCAAGCAGGAGACAGTCAATTAGGTATAATTCCCCGCAAATGGATCCCCAGTTATCGGAAAAGGAGGGATAAGATTTACGTTAAGTGTGGAAATTAAATCAAAGTACAAAGAGATTATTTTAGATATTAAATAAATGCTTGCAGGCTTGCAGAGGATGCTTAGTCTCACGCTTGGGGCTTGAGCCCATCAACAGAAAGTATAAAATACACATTGGGGGGAATTTCACTAAACACCATAAATTCTATAAACGATTTATTAAGTCAAAGGTTATCAAATAAAATGAAAATTAATAAAACCCCATCGGAACACTTCCTAACTGAATATTTTCCTGAGGCAATTGGTAAATTAACTACAACAATTAATGTGAATTTCTACACTAACAAACTCAGACACAAACAATTACCTTAAAGTATCACAGACAGGCCAGGTGTTGAGCCTTGTCCTGTGAGAGATGTTGACCCAGGACGTCTCCAGCACACACTAACTCTTTCTCTCCACTCTCACCTCCCAGAGGCTGACCTACGCTAGTTGCCAGATTAATTTTTGAAAATGGTTACTACTAAAATCCTGTGTACCTAATCCTGTCACTAAAATCCTGTGACTAAAGGTGACATTATTATCCCAAAACAATTGGGAATAATCTAGATACGAGAGCCAGGCTAATGACAATATTCAGTAGCACTTGTATTTCACTAATTTACATGATTTAACAAACAATTTGATAGGTACCTATTTTCCAGTGACGAAATATGTCTTACCTATTTCAGATCTTACTGATGTCAAATTCCTCTTTGATATCATACAAGACTTAGTCATTATTCTCAATTTGTGTTAATTTTAACATAAGTACTTAACCACGATTGATAATTCCTACTAATTCTGTACTAGTTGGATGACTGGACACAGGAGGCGAGAGGCGCTACCGTTCCTATACACATGAGTCTAATTCCCTGGCGAAGGGATTAGCCAAGCCTGCTAGTCAGGTCATTACCAACCTTTAATGTTAAATCTATGGTCTTTTTTGTATTACAGTTCTGCTGTTACAACCCCCTCGTTCAAGTATTTAAGAAACTTTGTGTTTAACTATTTAACTCTTAGTTTCTTATCCCAATCCCTTATTTTATAATTACCAATCTGAACTAAAGCCTCCAAGAATACAAAACTATCCTATCTAACAATTAATGACAACCAGCAGTTTGTATAGCAATAATCATTAATATACAATTGAAAATCCAGGGATGTGAATCCCGACTATCCGTTGAGAGCCCAGTAATCTTCCCAATACATCTGAGAACAAAAACATCCTATCATTGTACTGATATAACTAAATGCCTTATCCCTAATCCTTCAGCAAAAGCTAACTAGCCAAAATCACTGGTTCTCCATTAGCCATCCAGGTGTTCCATCTTGAACATGAGAATTAAACACAAACATAAATCTCAGTCTTTCAGGAGAGGAACACTGAACTCACTCAAAAGTTCATCCAGGTGTTCCACTCACCCTTTTTATTCAAAATTTAATGTCCACATGACATTCTCTGAGATTAACCAATTAAACACAATATTGTATTTATTTATCAATACTACTACTAATACCACAGTTCGAGCTGAAATTACAACTATAAGGCTGTTCACACTATCACTTAAGTGTCAACTGTGTATTTAGTTCGCCCCTCTTGCTCTCAAAGCACAGAACACATGACAACACTTGTCCTAGTCCCTGATGGTCTAGCTACCATACAATAGGTTTTTATTAGTGTTATTTAACAAAATTCCCATATTTCCTTCCTCCAGAATTTTAATAACATTTTCTTGGTTTCAACATTTAATCACTATTATTCCAACTCATGTTCCTAGGTATTGAGAAGCATTACAGTAATATTATACAGCAAAGATGGCAATTACATTTACAGTTCCACAATTGTTCATGAACAAACAAAAAAATATATGATGATGTTCGAAGATCGACGATCAGTTGATTGTAGTTTCAACGACCATCAGTTGCTGACTGACTGACCTGGTCCTCTTGTACTTCATCCAGTTACCGCTGAAGGACAACATAACTGTCCTGGAATTGAGTGTTGAGTGACCAGTGACAGTCCGTGCCTGGCTGTCACCGGTCGGGTGAACCTCGCTAAAGGGACGCGAGGCATGACTCATCTTGTAGCCCGCAAAACAGTCTTGACAGAAAAGACTGAACCAGCAGCTGAGCCACGAAATGCAAGGCGTAAATGTCCAACGATGTCACGTGACGGAAACACATTGGCCTTGTTTCGCTCGAGATGCTCTACGAGCCTTTTCCTCACCATCTTCTTACGATGTGTGTGTGTGTGGGGGGGGAGGAATTTGTTAGTAGTTAGTAACAGTTGACTGATTGACAGTTGAGAGGCGAGTCGAAAGAGCAGAGCTCAACCCCCGCAAACACAACTAGATGAGTACACATAAGCACCAAGTTTCCGTTTACAAGTCATTCAAGGCATTATAGTGTGATATAAAGACAAGTGTTGGCAAGTGGGTTTACCCAGGCAAGCTCAGTACTCAACCAGTGCCAGAATTCATCAAGCATTTATACAACCACTTTCGAAATGTATACATCTTTCAACAGTTATGGCCGAGTTGTTGACAATTATTGAAACGTCTACGAGGTCCTCCGAAGGCCTACAAGGTTGTTTATAACAACATTAACCTTAGATTGTGAAGTTTCGAACCTGGTGAACTTGGCCATAAACCGGCTAAAATTGTTGAGAGATGCACAGGTTCCGTAACTCGTTGTGTAGAAGCTTGCTGAATCCCGGCCCAGGACTCCCAGAGGCAGCTGTGACACACATTATATGTACAGCAGATAGAAACACATGTGAGACAATGTTATATGTTGTCTGGTAGTGTTGTGTGAGGTAAGGTGGTACACGTGTGTCAGGGCTGCCACAGCTGCTGGCAGGTGTGGGTATTGTGGTACACATGTGTCAGGGCTGCCCCACATGCCACAGTCTTCTGGCAGGTGTGGTACATGTGTGTCAGGGCTGCCCCACATGCCACACTCTTCTGGCAGGTGTAGTACACGTGTGTCACGGCTGCCCCCATGCCACAGTTTTCGGCAGGTGTGGTACACGTGTGTTAGGGCTGCCCCACATGAAACAGTCTGCTGGCAGGTGTGGGTAGTGTGGTACACATGTCAGGTCTGCCCCACATGCCCGCGGGCACGATAGAAATCAAGTGGCTGTATCCAAATGTTTTTAGATTCTGCATTATTCCCTAATGTTGTCAACACCCAACATTACCCCCTGATGTTGTCAACACCCAACATTACCCCTGATGTTGTCAACACCCAACATTACCCCCTGATGTTGTCAACACCCAACATTACCCCTGATGTTGTCAACACCCAACATTACCCCTGATGTTGTCAACACCCAACATTACCCCTGGTGTTGTCAACACCCAACATTACCCCTGGTGTTGTCAACACCCAACATTACCCCTGATGTTGTCAACACCCAACATTACCCCCTGATGTTGTCAACACCCAACATTACCCCCTGGTGTTGTCAACACCCAACATTACCCCCTGATGTTGTCAACACCCAACATTACCCCTGGTGTTGTCAACACCCAACATTACCCCTGATGTTGTCAACACCCAACATTACCCCCTGGTGTTGTCAACACCCAACATTACCCCCTGATGTTGTCAACACCCAACATTACCCCTGGTGTTGTCAACACCCAACATTACCCCTGATGTTGTCAACACCCAACATTACCCCTGATGTTGTCAACACCCAACATTACCCCCTGATGTTGTCAACACCCAACATTACCCCTGGTGTTGTCAACACCCAACATTACCCCCTGATGTTGTCAACACCCAACATTACCCCTGGTGTTGTCAACACCCAACATTACCCCTGGTGTTGTCAACACCCAACATTACCCCCTGATGTTGTCAACACCCAACATTACCCCCTGATGTTGTCAACACCCAACATTACCCCTGGTGTTGTCAACACCCAACATTACCCCCTGATGTTGTCAACACCCAACATTACCCCTGATGTTGTCAACACCCAACATTACCCCCTGATGTTGTCAACACCCAACATTACCCCTGGTGTTGTCAACACCCAACATTACCCCCTGATGTTGTCAACACCCCAACATTACCCCCTGATGTTGCCAACACCCAACATTACCCCTGGTGTTGTCAACACCCAACATTACCCCTGGTGTTGTCAACACCTGCCACACTATCTTATGACAGACAGAGTACATATGTGCTCTATACTTCGCCTAGCAATATTTAAGCTTGGCTTGTAGCTTCACTTTTCCCGGACTCTTAAACAGTTAATAGTACAAAAAGTGGTTTACTGTAGGTCCACCACCACACATTGGTACTGTCCACCGAATAGTTACTATAGGTACTATTATATGAGGAGGGCTGGCTTGTCTGATGTGTGGCTGTGTGTTCTGTCCATGGCGCTCCTGGACTGTTGGTTTTTATGGTGGACGGTGTTTTGCTGCTCTTAGTGTATTGCTTTGTACTGGCTGCAGTATTACGGGCTCACCATAGCCCGTGCTACTTGGAACTTTTTATTCCAGGTAGCGAATCTTTCACAACAACACCGGCTGCAGTTTTTGCTTGTTAGTGTCTGTGTCTCAACTGGGAGGGTTCACTGGTTTAGGTGTTGATGTGATCGTGACGTTATTGATGTATGTGGGCAACTGTCTAGATGACGGAGATGTATTATTCGTGTATAGTGACGGAATGCTCTCATGGCAGGTTTGTGAGTACGAACGTGTTCATTTTGGCAATGTCTGGTGCCGTGTTCTAGACCTGTAATTGTTGCTTGAAGCTCTTCGGTGGTTGTGTGGTTCATAACTTGATGCTCATTGTGTATGTTGTTCACATGTATTGTGTGTGTTAGTAGTCATGTTGCAGATCTGTTCTTACCCACACTGTCAAAACGCTTGCTATGTTGGGACACATTTGTACGTTTTCCTCTGGGTTTATTTTGAATATTTTTTTTAATAATTCCTAAATTCTTGTTGTCTCCGAAACTTGTCTGAGGCTCACTTGTTTCCTCGCTTTAAACTCTGGCTTGTTATATCATCTTATCTTTACTCCCTCCCACTTTCCCTTCCCTCCCCTATCTCCTTCCCTCCCCACCTTCCCTTNTATTTTGCAATGCATGACAATCTAACGGTGTCCTGACTCGTCTCAGTAGTTTAGCATCATCTGCAAACATTGATATGAAGGAGTCAGTATCCTCTGCCAGGTCATTGAAGTATATTAGAAACAGGATGGTCCATGAACTGACCCTTGTGGTACTGCACTCGTAACTTCCCTCCATCTGACGTCACTTTCCACACTCTGATCTTACTGTAAGTCATTACTTCCTTCCTGAGAGATACTCTGTGACCCACCTTAGGACTCTCAGCTAAACCAGTAGTGATTCTCTAGTTTGTGTAGGAGTCTTTCATGAGGGACCATGTCGAATGTCTCCTGACAGTCTAGGAATATGCAGTCTGCCTATCCCTCTTTTATTTGATTTGTCATCTTGTTGTAGAACATCAGCACGCTTGTGAGGCAGGATTTCCCTTTACTCTATCTGTACTGGTGCCTTGAGATAAAAGTGACCTGTTCTAAATGTTCTTCTAGCTTGCTTCGGATTAGTTTATCTAGCAGTTTGCTGGGAATACTTGTTAGATACGGGTCTGTGAGTGTATTCACCTGGTTATGCTTGCGGGGGTTGAGCCTCGGCACACGCCTCCGCGTGTGCGTGCGTGCGTGCAGGGTGCGGTGGTGCGCGTGTACACACATCCATGCATGGCAGGAGAACAGCGGGTAGGGAAGGATGGAGGGTTGAAACAGGCGGCTAAGGAGGGGGGGGGGGGGGATAGACAGGGGGGCGTGTGGTGGCTACGAGAACAGGTGTGTGTGTCAGGTGTATGCGAACCAGTGGGTCCTGAGGTAACAGATGCGTGGCAGGTGTGTGTGGGAGCCAGTATGAGCTCAGAAAACATGTTTGACAGGTGTGTTGAGAGCTTGCGTGGGCTTAGAGAACAGGTGTGCCAAGAGGTGCTTTCCGGGGGGTTCTTCACTTAAAATAAACCTTATAATTTCCCCTTCAACTGTGGGGCGGAAGGCCTTTAACCTCCCCCCCCCCCACACCCCCTCCCTATTCAACACCCCACACTCTGCCTTATGGTCCCGCGGGGGGGGGACCCCTCCTAGCGGGGGGTTAGGAGGGGTTCCCCTCTCCCTCCTCTCCATCACATCAACATTTGCTTGCGTGAAAAATTCGATGTCTCGCCAAGGGGTTGGGGGTATGGGGAGGTGTCGTTTCCCCCTCGTCCCATTTTTAATGGGCTGGAGCGTGTAAAGGGACGTTGGAGGTGTATGGGAGGAGGGTAGCCCAGTTTCCATTGGAGTTTGGTGCGTCTCGGGTCGTGCTCAGGGGCTTGTGTCCACGACAGGCAGGGGGACGGCAGCCATCAGGGACTTGTGTGGCGGGCAGGCAGGCAGGCAGGCAGGCAGGCAGGCAGGCAGGCAGGCAGGCAGGCAGGCAGGCAGGGGGCGGCAAGTCAGTGTATGAGTCTCGTGAGGGAGGGTTCAGAAAGTGTGGGCGAGCTAAAGTATCGTTAAGTTGGTCGTGTTGAAAACTCTCGACATGTTGTGCCAGGAAACTACCGCCGAGGAACTCTTGAGTCAAAGTTGAAATATATAAACACTCAAGTTTTGGTGTTTATTGAAATTGAACTTTTATGAAGTATTAACTTATGAAGTATTCAAGTTTAAAACTTGCATTAGAAAGATAAAACCTAACTCGCTTTACATTGGGAAATTGATTTTAGAACTCGATAAAAAAAATTCTACAATTAAGAGAAATGAAGAGCAAAGTGTAAGAAACTTTGCGAAGAGCAAAGTGTACAAAATTAGTGAAGGACATAAGTTTATAAGTGACGTTAGCAGAAGGAGTGTGGTTAATAGCATAAGTAAATGAAGCCTTGTGAAGTGTATAAGTGAAGGATGTAGGTGAATGGGGTACGCGGTGGGCACTTGGTGTGTGGCTAAGGAAATACAGCCTGGTGACGGGCATGGGTAGAGCCTGGTGACGGGCATGGGTAGAGCCTGGTGACGGGCATGGGTAGAGCCTGGTGACGGGCATGGGTAGAGCCTGGTGACGGGCATGGGTAGAGGGAAGTTGAAGACCGTAAGCGGAGAGAACCTGGTGAAGGGAAGAATGGATCAGGAGACCAGCCAAATACATAACTGGTAGTTAATATGTGGAAGGTTTAAGTGAAGGGAATCTGGTTAAGGCATCGACCACAAGGGAGAGACATTCCTCCTAAATGTCCACAATCTTGCCGTGATGTCTCGACGGAGATACATCTGTACATGCTACAGGTGTCTGGAGGTAGGTGTGTGTGTGTGTGTGTGTGTGTGTGTGTGTGTGTGTGTGTGTGTGTGTGTGTGTGTGTGTGTGTGTGTGTATTTACTATTTGTGCTTGCAGCATCAAGCTTGTAGCTCTTGACTCTCGCCTCTGTGTTGGCTGTATATTGTACCGACTACCGACCTGTCTGTCTCCATCTACTACACACATTTCTCTCAGGTGTTGCGGGCATACAGTCCCCAAAAACTCTAACTCCTAGGTACCTATTTACCGCTACTCCTAGATACCTGTTTACTGCTAGGTAAACAGAAGCATCGTGAAAGAAACTATGCCCAATTCTTTGTAAATAAAACTGTCGTATTTTCGTATATTAAATGAAATTGCAGAGTGGGACATAATTGGCTAGTTAAATTATATAACGATCAGTGATAGTGAACATTTTTCCTGCAGTTGTGCTCTTGTTTGTATGTAATTCTGTTTGTTATCCAGAGTTCATTGACAGGGAGTGAGCCTGGAGCTTGACTTTGTTGTTTGTGTTTATTTATACAAATGTTGGAAGTCGGTCTTGAATTTGTCAGTTTCTGATTAGTTTCAGTGATTAAATTTGTTAACAATGCGGGTTAGTAAGTGAAAGATGGCGGGCGACATCCGTAGACTTATGTCTTGCCCATAATAATAATGTGGTCTCTTTAGGGAAGAAAATACAGAACATTTCATCTCCTACAAGAGAACAAATGTCCCTCTTGTATTTCCAAGTCGACCAAAACATTGAGACCTGTGGGCAGGTCAAATACCGTGGAGTAGGCATCAACAGTGGCTTTGTAAACGACCTACATTATTGGCTCAAAGTCTCGAACTCTAAAATCACTCACTGGTTGAAATATTGGTATCAGTGTTATACATGGTAGACTATTTTAGACGATCTTCGCCAGATCTCTAGTTCATTATCATGCCTTGCGCTTTATGAGCTTCTCCTCGTAATACAGATTGAAGCAATGGGGGGTAGTTCTTGGTGCTCCAAGATCAGGAATCAATAACATGCTGGGAGAACTTAAGCATTTTTCTATTCTAGAGATAATTATTAGTCATCATGATTTCTAATGTTTATATATATATATATATATATATATATATATATATATATATATATATATATATATATATATATATAAAACATAACACACAACACACGTGAGGAACACACACATGTTCCTCACATGTGCCCCAAAGAATGAGGTGATTTGATAAAATGCTATGCTCAAGATTACCATCAGAGTGCCGGCGGGCTGATGGGCTAAATAGCCTTGGCTACCATCAGTTTTGTCCGGTCGTGATGGTCAAGTGGATTAAGGCGTCCTGTACATACCAGTTGCGTTGTTCCTGGCAGTATGGGTTCGAGTCACTTCTGGGGTGTGAGTTTTCAGTTGCATATAGTCCTGGGGAGCATACAGGCTTGTTCGCATATATATATATATATATATATATATATATATATATATATATATATATATATATATATATATATATATATATATATATATATATATATATAATAAATTATTACCGAAAAGGTAAGATTAATAATTCTAACCCGAATTTTATCAATATTTCTTATGTTTCTTTTCACTGTCGATGGTAATTGAAAAATCAGTTCTCCAGAATTCATTTTTATTTCTTGTCTGACGCGACGCTTGAATGCGTTTCGTAATAACTTATTACATTCTCAAAGATTTTAGTTTACACACACAATTGTAACCTGTAAACACATCCATACTTATACACGCATTTGGGTGAGGTGATATAAAAGTTTTGGGTGAGGTGATTGACATTTACACACGACAGAACACGAACCAATGGGTATAAAAACATAGGATGGAAGTATCTGCAGAAGGCCTATTGGCCCATAGCATCACCAATTCCTCTTGATGCTTCTATATTGGTTCGGAGTCTTGAAGTGGGCAGAATGTGGTTGTGCGTTAATTGGCTGCCAGTTAATGCCAATTTTTGCACAACTGTATTCTACCCACTTCAAGACTCCGAACTAATGTAGAAGCATCAAGGGGAAGTGGTGATGCTATGGGCCAATAGGCCTTCTGCAGTTACTTCCATTCTTATGTTTTTATATGCGAACAAGCCTGAATGGACATATATGCATCTGAAAACTCCACACCCCAGAAGTGACTCGAACCCATACTGTCAGGAGCACTATGCAACTGGTGTACAGGAGACCTTAACCACTCGACCATCACGACCGTTCAAAAGTTGATAGTAGCCGAGGTTATTTGCCCATCATCCCGACGGCGCTCTGATGGTAATCTTGGGCATAGTTGTTTTATCAAATCTTTTTGTGGGGCCACGTGAGCAACACAAATGCGAATTCAGGCCATTCAAATAAATAAATGTTCAAAGTGATCACATTGCTAGCGTTGTTTATTTTGCTATTCAGACATTCGATTCATCTGAAAATCATGTGTTCATCAGCCATATGTTGGGTGATTAGGTTACCGAAATTGATGGTCAGTCTGGGGTTTAGGAAGGATAAAAGACAAGACGAATGACCATCATATGATGTATAATATGCACAAGATGTGGCCCGGGCCCACAACATGTTGAGGTGAGAGAGGGCTGCACATCACCATGCTGTACGGTGAGGAACACATTGTTGACTGATCAGCTGTCCAGCTGCTCACCTCACGTGTTCCTGGCTCACATCACCATCCATTTGGTGTGTCTTTGTTGTCTGTTGGTATACACCTACACTGGTGTGGGGGGGGGGGTTGTGGTGGTGTGTGAGAGGGTTGTGGTGGTGTGTGAGAGGGTTGTGGTGGAGTGTGAGGGTGAGTATGAGTGTCCAGGTAGTGGTCATGCTGTAGAGCAGGGGTCTCCAAACTATGGCCCGCGGGCCACATCCGGCCCGCCACATAATTTCATCCGGCCCGCCAAACAAATCCCTGTGTGGTGGCCTTGAATAAAAATAATAATAAGAACCTGATTTTAATGAAATTTTGAAGTCAAAACGACAGTATCATTCGTCACACTAATTTGGTTGCATAAAACTAAAGGCAGGAATCTATTTAGTTTACCCTAATTTTTTCCAAAAAGATATGTTTTAATTTTTCCATGTTTATACTTTAATATTTGAGGAAATTAAATTACTGGCACTGATTTGTTTTTTGTTTTTTTTTTCATTTTTTATTCCTTCGGCCCGCATAAATATGGGAAATATATAATGTGGCCCTTACACTGAAAAGTTTGGAGACCCCTGCTGTAGAGGACCAGCACAACTTGGCCCTCCACTACCCTCGTGTCCCCTGCCATCACCAACCACCTCAATACGACGCTCGTCCACTACATAAGTGTCAACGTATAAAAGCCTAATTCTTGAAGCCTATTATACCCATGTTGTATAATTCACCCAACATAAAAATCTGTATTTCTAGATTGCAACGTGAGAGTAATACCGATTTTCTCCTTTTTCTCTGGTTGTGTGGGATGGCTGCAGGCGTCAGGAACGCCGCTCTCCATGTTGGGGTTCCCCGGGCCGGACTACGAGTACACTCCCTCCACCCAGGAGCTCATAGAGCGCCAGAGTCAAGACTTCGTTGACGAACGACTCGCAGAATTCCAGGCTCAGATACACCAGCTACAAGGTCAGTGTAGCACTTACTCTACTTTACTTCTGCGTCGATTTGCTCAGTTTTGTTTACTGGAAACTGTTCTGATGTTTGGCCTTTAGTTTTCAGTATTATTATTTATGATCCGAGATATTTTGGTATAATTGTCATGGTTGTTAGTTTTCTTGAGATATTGTAACTATAATACTATCTTGAGGTTATCTTGAGATGATTTCGGGGCTTTTAGTGTCCCCGCGGCCCGGTCCTCGCCCAGGCCTCCACCCCCAGGAAGTAGCCCGTGACAGCTGACTAACACCAGCAGAGTCAGAGACATTCTGGCAGAGTCCCGGCTGTTGCATTAGTGTCCTGTCTTAGGTTGTTTGTCTGGGAAGATTTTGTTGTAGTTTGCACGATTTTCTTAAAGAGGTAATTGGTGAGAGTGCCAGCGGTGGGAGGCAAGACAACACAGGTAAGTGTGAGAGTGGGTTATAGTGGTGAAGCTCAGTGGGCGGCTCAGTCCATCATGAGGCGTGTAGGGGCCACCTGCTGCAGCCCGTTGTATAGTACACTCCACACCCTGGCACGCCACCGGTCACGGCTCCTCCAAGTCTGCATCAGAAAAGCATTTTGCTAAAATTTCTTATTGTGAATGATGAAAAGAACAAGATATGAATTTGTGTTGGTTCGTGTTCACGTGCGGCGCGCTGGGTTGGCTTACTGTGTGCGTTCATCTATATGTGCTTCCTAGAACTGAGCTTCAGTTCTGGGTTCCAACTCTCAACCGTCACGCAACGGGTGTACGGAGTCTTTCTCTATAAGATCAGTCCCTAGATTATTCCCTTTTATTACACCTCCTCGGACACTTGAACAGTTGGTGTGTATATGTCCGTGAGTGATCCAGGTCCTTGGGTGGCAGGCACGGCTCCGTGTCCCTCCGTGTCCTTCTCCCACACTTGGAGTACCTCTACAATGTTTTCTTGTAGCCCATATTATTTGTTTGCCACTCTTATGCTAGCCAAGAGGAACGATTGGGCACCAATCGTGGTTATTAACCGATTACTGGTTAGAGTCCTGGAAGAACTTGCAGGTTACGGCTTGACAAGAAATGTGGGAAGGAACAAATCTTAGCCTCATTACAACACAATTTGGACCTTAGTGACTCCCTCGTCCAAGTTGAGTTAGGTTTAATGAAGCACCGCGTATTGATGGTTCCCGGAACTAATGGCCATTGACCTCACTCAGCCGGGATGGTTGGTGGGCTTATTATAAATAATAAANCTCGGTTTAAGAGTTTAATTGGTTCCTGGAGACGCCTCGTATTCCGAAAAAACTCGTATTCTGAAGCGAATTTCCCCATAAGAAATAATGGGAATGAATTAATCCGTCCTGACTACCCCAGAAACCCCATATCAAACTAAATTTTTATACCTAATTCATCTAAATAAACCTACAAAACTATGTTCAAGTTATTACTTACCTTGCTGAATGCTGTAGGCGTATGGAAGATGGTGAGGAGGGGGAGGAGGAGAGGAGTTACTGTTTGGAAGGGGAGTCCCCTTCCATTATCACATCAGGCAATGAGGACCTTTCAGGTGTGCACTCCCTGGGACGTTTTATCTGAGTGCCACTAGGTCCTGGCTGAGGCTCTCCTCTATTGTCATCCTCACATGGGCTTTCTGGCCTTTATCCTTACCACTGGCTTTCTTGGGACTCATGGTGAGATATATAATAACAAATTGTATAGTCAAATCACCAAAAATCCAACAATACACTGAAAATCCACGAGAAGAATTGATGAGAGGTAGTCACTGAGCGCGAGACAATGGTAAACTGAGGGGCGGAGGGGCGACGATCGCCCAGCCACCACGCGCTAGGTCAGCCTGTACGCGTATCAACAAACTCGTGTCCCGAGGTAACCCTCGCCTTCCGAGACACATTTTCCGAGGAAATCCTGCTCGTATTCCGAAAAACTCGTATACAGGGACACTCGTATTCCGAGGTACCACTGTATGTGCTGTACTAGGCCTAGGAATTTTTAAGTTTGGTTTTTAGATTATTTTTTTCAGATTATGAAGTGAATAGTACCAAATTCTACTGTTTAATTAGTCCATTACATCAGAATATGTATAATGGCCCAGTTACAAAAAGTACTATTTAAACAGGACGAGTTGTTATTTTGATACAAATGTTCCAAAAGAAATTGTGCAGAATGCCAAGAGCATTGTACTAACAGACTGGTCCCTCTGCAGGCAGAGTTGCAGGACCAGGGTAGAAGTGGGAAGAATCACAAGTCAGCGGCACAGTAGAGGCTTCAGCAGGTAGTGGCAGCACCCCAACTCCTGAGAGGGAGAGTGTATCACCTGAGCACGACGACGACGACGACTCGACGGCTGTAGTCTTGCGGAGGGGCATGAGGCTAATGCTAGATGTGATGTGATCATGTTGACCCTTTTGCAACTGAAGCTGCAGTTGCTCACAGCTTCGAGATAACTGTTCTATCTCTTTCAGCAATGTTTGCTTCTCCTTCACGCCATCATCGGTCTGTTCAAAAGCAAGTGAAATATAAACATACTGCATAAAATGTATCTATGTTGTTCTTTAATTAAGGGATGAGAATTCATGAACAGGTACTCATGTTAATGGCTGAAATTTACTTATCATAATTTCTACATATACAAAACAAATTTAAATCTTTTATCTCGATTTCTAATATTGATTTTTTTTAAATAAGGGGGATGCTTTATCTTACATTGTTTGCTGTTTTGATTTGCTCTGTTGGATCTTGATTCTTTCACCAGTGGACAATGCTAAAAAATAGGCAAGATCCAACAGAGTAACACTACACCTGTGCTTCAAAGTCTTCACTTAAAATGGTCACTATTTTTCATACAGGCATGTCTAATTCTGATAGATTTTGCTCATATCAAGAACAAGTGGTTCTTATGTTTCAGAAGTATGAGCCAAGGCAGCAGGTATCTATGATATTTCCTTTCTTCTAATTCTGGCACACATACCAGAATTACAAGAATGAATTTCATTTCACAATGTGATACATTGTAAAATGGAACTTATTCAAGAAATTGACATGGGATCACTGGATTGTTTCAAGAAATTACACATACATACATACATGAGTTTGGTTGGATATAAATTGGAGTAATCTTGCACAAACAAAGAGGCCTTCTGTAGTTTCCTCTAATTTCATGTACATATTCTAGTTATTATGCAATGTAAACCAATTTTGTTAAGGGTCTGACAGTTTGACTTAACGGGTTAATTAAAATGGGAAATTGATAGTTTACACAGTGATGAAGTGCCATACAAGAGATTATTGATGGGTAGACAATCTTCGTGGAAAGGGAAAGTGTATGTCGAGTTAGAATTATCCCCTCCAGTAATTGGCGGGGATAATTCTGGGGTGAAACAAGACATCAATGTATGAAAAATGTGTTTTAACCCAATCCCCAGAAAGGGATTGGCAAGTGAAGGTGGTGTGAATTTAGAAGGGAGAGGGGAAGTGGGTGTTGTGAGAGCATGGGTGGGTATGAGAGGAGTGGGCAGGCAGTGAAGGTGGGGAATTAGGAGGCTGTGGGAAGGATGGGTTGGGGGGATCAGATTGAATGATGGGGTTGTGGGTGTTGAGCATGTGATAAAAGTAAATGATAATGTCTAAGTAATTAAACAGTAAGCCTAATAATGGGAAGGTGAATCAATGATGACATGTTATATGATCACTTGGTTCAAAGATCACTGTACAAGAAACTAAAAGTACATATGCACAGATCTATCAGACTATTCTTCAAGTACAATACCTACCAACTCCAGTTTTCACATTTTATCCAAGAAACATACTTGCATGCCTCGTATAATAAAGACCAAAGCAAACTTTACAATCAAAGTGCTGCCCAACGCACACAGTAAACAACAAGTGCAGCAAAGGAGCTCCAGGATAATTTAAATGCCTAAGTATTGTCAAACAGGTTGAAGGCGAGTGGAGCACCACAGGGTTCAGTTCTTGCACCGGATATTTGTATTGTCAGCATAAACAACCTACCAGATGGAAGACAGAACAATATGAACATGTTTGCCCAGATGCTAAGATACTTGGGAAGATAAATTTGGACCATTGTCACGCCCTTCAAGAAGACCTGGACAAAAGTGTATGGAGCATCACTTGGCAAATGGAATTTAAGAAGAATAAATGCCAGGTTATGGTTCGCTTATGTGGAAAATGAGAAAACAGACAACACACAACCTACAAATTATGTGAAAAAGCTTTAAAAAATTATAATTAAAGAAGATTTCTAAGGGTGCTTCTAGAAAGAAAATTGTCACCAGAGACCCACATAAAGAACATTGTGCGATAAGCCTATGCTGCACTTTACCATTTCAGAATTTCTTTTAAATACATGGATGGTGAAATAGAAATTGTTCACAGCCTTTGTAAGACCAAAGTTGGAATATGCAGCATCTGTATGGTGCCCATATCTTAACACTTTCGCGCTTAGCGGACTAGCGTTAACGTCCAATCTTTTAAGTCCCTGGATACTTTGCCGACGCACCCGCTAGTCCAACGATAAAATATTTGTATAAATTCCATTTTCTATCCGATTTTGTTGGGGATAGTTTAGAAATGTTCGCCATGAAATTTACGTTTTTTCTAATAACCGAGAGCTTATTAAAGAAAACGGCATGGCAGTGATGCATCTTGGTATAACAATTGTATGGCGCCGATATGCCGCCGCGGGTAACACTTCAGCCACTTCCAACCGTCTTGTGGGTTGGTTGCGACATTGATTCTATATTTATATGCATATGTCCGTATAGAGAATTTTATTGCGGTTCCAATGATACCATAATCAATGATGTAGGATAAATGTGATCATCGCAATCATTAAGAGAGTGGAAACATTTGTTGCTGTTTGGCGCTCTCGCCAAACAGTTTGGCGAGAGCTTCTGTTTCTGTTTGAACAGTTTCAAACAGTTTCTGTTTGGCAGTATTTTATATGTATGTTCTTATAGAGAATTCTATTGCGAACACAGTGATACCAAATTTAAATACGTAGGTCTACAATTAGTGTCAGGACAGTAAAAAGAGTATACACTTTTCGCTCCTACCGCTTAAGCGCGCGAGACGCCCAAAGCACATAGGGTAAGTTTTTTTACGTTTCCTAGAAAGCGCGAAAGTGTTAAGAAGCACATAAACAAACTAGAAAAGGTGCAAAGACATGCAACTAAATGGCTTCCAGAACTGAAAGACAAGAGCTACGAGGAGAGCTAAAGGCATTAAATATGCCAAAGTTAGAAGATGGAAGAGGCGATATGGTCACTGCATAGAAAACAGTAATGGGAATCAAGAAAATGAATACAGTAATGAAGAATTCTTGAGACCTAGCATTTCAAGAACTAGAGGCCATATATTTAAGCTAACAAAACAAAGCTTCTGGATAAACACTAGAAAGTTCACTTTTGCAAGCAGAATGGTAGATGGTTGGAACAAGTTAAGTGAGAAGGTGGTGGAGGCTAGAACCGTCAGTAGCTTCAGAACAATAAAAAACCAGCGTTGAATGTAATGAAACGCCATTTTCTGGGTGAGTCCCGGAGGCTCCCCGGAGCTATCCCAGGCTGATATGCTAATGTCAGACTTTGGCATCAGTCATGTGTATGGAGTTCTTAGGCCTACCGGGGACCACGGCCAGAACCGGGCCCCCTCAGAGAGGCAAGGGGAGCAATGGCCTATAGATGCCCCCGTGTGATTGGAAGCATTCTATGTCTGCCATCGACCGGGACAGGCACCCAGAAAGGTAAGCGCCCCAAAACAAACCCCTATTCTGGTTAAAATTGCTACCAAAAGTCGAACTAGTGGATAGAACTCCCCAACAGAAAACAAGCAAACTAGTATGACGTCACATGTCACCGTGCCGCTGTCTGCGCAGCTCCCCCCTCCCCGGGAGGGGGAAGGGGGAGCCCCAGACCTCACACGCCGGCTATCCACCCATCAGTTCTGAGGCTGGATGTCAAGACACGCGAAAAACCGCCGACCGGAGGGAGGGAGGGTTGCCGGGGAGCCTCCGGGACTCACCCAGAAAATGGCGTTTCATTACATTCAACGCTGGTTTTCTGGGGGGAGCCCCGTCGGCTCCCCGGAGCTAACTACCCACAGAGGAAGATCAAAAGGGATGGAACCGGGAGGCGGACACCACGCACCCCTCCCCTGGAAGCGAGACAACCGGCAGCAATGCCAACCCAAGGCGCCACAGCCCCGGACAGTCCCGGGAACAACACAACAACGAGCAGCAAGGCCCTCAAACGAACACCAAAGATCCATGCCCGAAAGACTGCGAGAACATGTCATCCAAACGGCAGCGAGAGCAGCAAAGCCACGAACACCACGGACAGGAGGAAGAACACAGGCAGCCGAGCCGCAAGAACACGGCTGACAACCCGGGACACCAGCACAGGCGAACCAGGAAGAACAGACCCGGATCAACGCAAAATGCGCTCCGGACACAGACGCCGTGGCACACAACCGCGGAGACCAGGATGGTGCAAGCGGCGCACGAACAGGCCGGAGGTGAAACGACGCCACAGACAGCTTACTAACTGTGTAGAAGCAACACCAAGACCGAAAGCAAGCCAAAGCGGCACCGCCAGCGCCGCACAAAAAGAGAGAGGCGACAGTATGCGGCCACGACACGGCCCCCAACCCCCACCAAAAACCAAGCCGACGGTAACAAGAGTAACCACCTAAGAAGGACAGGAAAGGAAGGACCGCCAAAACACCCCATACTGCCGCCAAGAGAAACACGCAGGTGGGACACCGACCACCAGCTGGAGGCGAGACCATGAGGCAGACGGAAGCAGCCCGATAAGGCCCCTCCGAGCCCAGGAAAAGGCGTAGCCGCAAGAGGATCTCGGCGCGACCACCGAACTCAGGTGGCACAAGGAGATGGAACGTCTGCCGAACAGAAAAACTCCAAGCAAGCAACCCGCCAAGTTCAAATGACAGGTCCGACGCGGGACATCGCCAGACCCCGAAAAACCAATTGGCAGGGCAAGCAAGGAAAACCCAAGACGGCGGACGGTTGCCGCCAGCACTGGACCCAAACCAAGAGCCGAGCAACTGCAACAGACCGATACAAAGAAGCACACCACAGGACACAGCCCGAAAAAAGCCCTAGAAGCCAAGGAACACACCAGAACACCCCTGTGGCAGAGGAGGAAAACAAGGGAACGCACAAGCAATGAAGTGGTGGAAACCTATCTTTCCGATCAGTGCTGGTATGCACAACAGTGGTTTAATTATTTCAGCA
>WNGS01163550.1:36687-65187 GCA_020271785.1 Procambarus virginalis
TTCTTTATCCAACTCGGAAGATTATCTTTGATTCCAAAATCAGCAAGATGCTCTAATATTATTTTCGCTATTCGCTACATCGAAAACTGACTTTAGGTCAATAGAGGCTGCCTGTGTCCCATCCTGGGAGTGTACAAAATATTCAGCAAAGCATGTTTGTCTGCTACACTTGGGCATAAAACCATATAGGTTAGGAGCCTGTTTTTTCTTTGACCTGAAACATGACACGATTGAAAATAATTCTCTCCAAGATTTTACACATGCAATATGTAAGGAAATGTGTCTGAATTTTTGAGTTAGGTTTAGGAATTGGTACTATGAGAATTCCCAGAGATACTTGTAACAGAGTCTAAGCCGAGCAGTAGTAACATCTAGAAGTTTGCTGATTTTATTGTGTAAATATTTCATTCAAAATGATCTGCTACCAGAAATGTTAGCCAAATATCCCCAGTTTGCTAACTGTAGGAAGTAACTGAGTGATTGTAACCTATCCACCGCTGCACACTGGATGGGGGGCGGTGTGCAGGACAAACAATAAATTGTGACACTAGCTCTCCACATATGTCGGTTGCTTAATTTAGAACCTGTACTTGTGGTTGATTTCGAACCCATTGATGATGTGACGTCTTATACTGAATTTTGTAACTAGCTCATCAACATTGTAACTTGCTTAGCTAAATGAATTGTGGGGTTTAGTCCCCGATAGTGTGCACTCTACATTATTAAAACGGTTAACACTGTGCAGCATCACTGAAAGTACTCAGAGTGTGGGTAACGATGTGTATCAGTGCTATACCGACGGCTCTGTAGAAGGTGGACGATGTACCGGATGTGCATGTAAATATTTGAACAATCTTCTCTCGTACATACAGCAATGAAGCGCGTCAATGACTGGGCAAGTACAACTCAAACCGAACTTGCAGGCATATACCTTGCCACTGAATTTTTAAAAGACAAAGGCAGTGGACTTGTATACTGTGACTCGCAGAGTGCACTCCTGGCATTGAACGCACATAGTAGTGACACCCAGAAAATAGTCGGTGATATTCGAATGAATGTTTTAGCTGCTAAAGAAAACAGATTTGAAATTAAATTCCTATGGATACCATCACATGTTGGCATCTCAAGGCATGACACTGTTGATATGCTTGCAAGACAGCCTGTAGAAAACCAGTAGAAATTGATATGGGTATTTCATTAGCAGTGACAAAGAGAATACTTAAACAAATATCTAACGAAGATCTCACCGACCTAACAAATTCTCAAAGACCTGAAAGTTGTAGCATTAAATATTATGATAGATATCGTAAGGAGACATTCACATATGGGACTAATAGAACAAGAACCCGGCAATGTGATGTTATAGTGGCCAAAATATGCTGGGATATAGACGTATCTGGCAGCTTTCTCAAAACCCAAATGTCGAGTACACAATGTGTCAACTTTGTGAAAGAGAAAACATGCAGTCTCTTGAACATTATATTGTAGAATGTCCCATACTGGCTGACTTTCGCCCTCCTGGGCTAAGGTATGCTGAACTCTGTAATTACTATATGAGTACTGGAACACTTGATATATTGACATTTGTCCAAGATTGACCATGTAATAGACTAATTATACAATATATATGATGTAACTATATAACCTGAGCTTGTAAAAGCACCTTAATCACATTCAGTGATTAAGTGCTTAATTGCACACTAGTTTTTTTATCAGCTATCTCACCCTGTCAGAGTAAATGAGACAAATGTCTGTGAATGCATGTGTGGTATATATGTATGTGTGTGTGTATGTATATGTATGGTATGAAGTATATATGGAAGCTGATCAGAATTACATTTCACCTTTGTAAATGTACATTATGACACTATGTAAAAGACACATCGAACACTTTATGTAGGGCATACGTAAACCTGTGTATCTATGTATTTACGTATATAGGTTAGCTTAGCATTTTAAAGCACCGACTCACCTTCGGTGGTTGATTGTTTAATAAACCCTTGAACTATATGTTTAACACATCTCTAACCCTGTCCATGGAGGACAGAAGAAAATGTATATATGCTGGTTAGCATTGTAACGTGTGGCCACGTCTGTGGTAGAAAATAATAATAATAAAAAAGTACCAGAGCCCATTGGGCCTCTGTAACCCTTTCCACTACCGCCACAAGATGGGTATGGGGTGCATAATAAATGAACTAAACTAACTAAAAAGGTACTATGAGACTTTGTGTCCATTTCTTTGGGAAGATACCTTGTGAGAGGCTCATTTGATAGAGGTCAAGCAGAGGGTGAATAGGGACATCATTCAGTAAGCTCAAGGTGTTATAAGTTACACCATCCTCACCAGGGCAGTTTGTTTAGGTTTCCCTAATGTTTGATGTCAATTCAGAGGGGGTTTATATTTGATTTCTTTCATTATTATGCACCCCATACCCATCCCGTGGGCGGTGGTGTAAGGGTACAGAGGCACATAATTGGTTCAGGAACTGAACCCTCTAGTTCGTTTAGCTAAGTAAATAGCGATCTTTTGACGCTAGTTACACAGTTATTAATGTAATTTTTTTATTTATTTATTTATATACAAGAAGGTACATTGGGTCTGAGAGAATACATAGCATAGTATTTAGTCCTTGTAAAGCCACTAGTACGCGCAGCGTTTCGGGCAGGTCTTTAATCTAACAGATAATTTTAAGTAGGAAAATTCTAGCAGAATTAATAAAATGATAACAGATACATTGCAAGAAAAAAATGAGACGAGAGAGATTAGTAAGTATATTAAAGCTCTGATTGATTACATTGACAACTTGATTGGTAATTTAAAAAAGATTAATAGACACCATACAGCAGATTGATAGCACATATCAGAAGACAGCATGATCACAATGGTAAAGATGTTCGGATTGGGTACATAAAGGTTGGGAAGATTGGGTAGCAATATATAGTGGAATTTTTAAGCAAAAGGTAAAAAACTATGAAGATGAAATTAGGTACTTTTTAGTTTTGTTTTTGAATGACGCGAAAGTCGGACAGCTTTTCAATTCATTAGGGAGTGAGTTCCATAGACTGGGTCCCTTTATTTGCATAGTGTTTACACAGATTAAGTTTGACTCTGGGGATATCAAAGAGATATTTATTTCTGGTGTGGTGATAATGGGTCCTATTACATCTGTCCAGAGAGTTTCAGAGCAGGATTTGCATTTAAGAACAGGGTTTTTGTAAATGTATTTGACACAAGAGAATTTGTTATATATACATGTACACATACTCATACATACATGTACATATATATATATACATATAAATATATACACATACATATTCAATCCCCGACACAAATACACACATCAATAATCTTTTGTATCACAAGTGATTCAACAAGAGGCTCACAACAGTCACTATTCAAGGCACTTTACATCTATGGTGAGTCACACAGTTACTAGTCTTGCTGCACACCCACCCACCCACCTGGGCGGCAGCTTTACAGTCATGTGCTCCACACCCACCCAACTGGGCGGCAGCTTTACAGTCATGTGCTCCACACCCACCCAACTGGGCGGCAGCTTTACAGTCATGTGCATGCATTACCTACAGTAAGAAAATTTTGGATACTTCACTAAGATTTCAACCAGCACATCATTATGAATGAAGTACTTACACATTTCTTGGACACCTTTGATGGTGTTATCTCTGAATTCCGCGATTTTTTCACATTCCAGTATATAATGACGCAAAGTATGCGAATAGTGCTGCTGACAGAGTTTACATTTAGTCAAATCTACATCAGTAGATGTTACAAACTCCCAGAGGTACTTCTAGCCGAGCCGAACCTAAGCCTAGCAGTGGTAACATCTAGAAGTTTGCTAACGGTATTGGATGACCCATAGATGTGCGGTATTTCCTGCATAATAGAATGATGATAGACGGAGGAACTGGTGTGAATTTCACTTTGCCTCAAGTCTCCGAAATTTAGTTGATGTTCCCTGAATATTACTGCCCTCAGGCTGCTCAAAAGCAGTCCAAGTTGGTAATCAGTTCCCTCTTTACGAGCAAAAGTCTTCGCCAGCTCATCAATTCTATCATGCATTCAGAGACCAATATGGGAAGGAATTCACAGGAGACAGACTCTGACTCCATCATTGATTATTTCATTATATGTGTCTAGCTTCTGACACAAGCACGTCACAGTTATGCCTTAGGGAGCTGAGGGCAGTCAAGGATGACAAGGAGTCACTTACAATTAGCGTGTCAACTTTGGATTCATATACGCGCTTGAGTGCAAGGATTATGGCAACCAATTCTGTTTGAAGAGTGGAGGCCCAGTTACTGAGACGCGCTCCACACTCATGGGAGATGGAACCAACTCTCCCTGTCACAACAACTGTCCTTCCAGCTGCACCATAGGATTGATGTAAGGATCCATCAGTGTAAGTAATCTGGAAAAGGAAGCGCTCTCTGACTAAAGCATCATCTTGGCTTAAGGCATTGTACTTTGCTTCTTGTCGAAGCAAGGCTTGTTCTTTAATCAGCTTCTTGGGTGGGAAAGGGGGGGGAGAGGGAGACAGTAATTTGGAAAGGAGTGATCTCTCATGGGGCAGGAAAGTGTCGTTGTGGTCTCTCTTGTTAGAGGTGATGAAAGTTATACATTCTGAGCACAGTGGCAGTTTCGGTAATCCATTTGGAGGGATGCTGACCTTCAAGGAAGAAGGCTTGGAGGGCTTCAGTGCAGGGGTTAGGGTGGGTTAGCCTAAGCATCATGATACAAATTAAAGCATTAATTTCAGTGGTAAGATCACTTACACATGAAATATTCAGTTCCTTCCTCATATTTAGTAATATAGTTGTACGGGGGCATCCGAGGATAATCCTTATGGCTTCGTTTTGCATCTTTTTCAGCCCTCCAAGCATTCTCTCAGGCACTAGAACAAGCATGGATGTAGCATAATCGATTAGAGATCTAATATATGAGAGATACATCATTTTGCCAATTCTCACATTTAACTGGTCCGTTAAATCTGGTGAGAAACGTGCTATTTCAATATTAAAGTTTCTGTTAATGTTGGTATTATTTAAATGCTGCTGTATATCTGGGGGTAAGGAAGAAATATGCGAGACACTAGACCATTAAGCTAAGAGCATGTCAGCATATTCTGCAGGAGTATGATGAAGCTGAACTGGGGTTGAAGGTTTGGTAATGTTTTTAATTTTGTTCCACATTTCCGATAATGTTGTAGTTCTATTGATACCTTGTAGGAATTGTTCCCAATGTGTGTCCGTAACTTGACCCTTAAGCTCGCGAATATCTCTGTTGGCATTAAGGAATGCAAGTAAATTGTCAGCTGTTTTGTCTCGTTTATAAGAGCCAGCAGCTGAAGCACTTTAGCTCTGCAATAATAATAGGATCCTCTGTCCATGAGGAAGAACGAGTGTTCTTTATTTTCCATAATTTAACCCAGGTATCATAATAACCAGTAATGATACTGACAAGATCATTATAAAAGTGGTCCACTGAGACAGGAGTATACCCAGTGTACCACTTGTGTACATAAGCCTTAAAGTACGGTTTAAGATTGTCTGGAATGTTAATTTTAACCCTAGGATGATGATTAGACCTAATATCCGCTTCATTGTACTCACAATATATTGCAAAATGATCACTTACTAGTTCTAGGATGAGCTTAACGTTGACATTGCTATCTACTAGGCTGTATCCAATCACATAATCCAGCCTACCTCCCAATAAATGGGTCTGTTTATCATTATCATACACAGTAATATTATAATCAGTAAAGAATTTCAAGAGACACTTCCATTAGTGTTACTTAACATGATGAACATGACCAAGAGCAGTGTGACGAGCATTAAAGTCACCACATACATAACATAGCTGCGTTACCTGTAGGTTTCGGTAGAAGCTCTGCCTTAAGTGCACTACACCGTCCATGTATGTTATACAGTAGTAAATAGCAATTTAGAAGATTGTCAGCTTCACTAAATCATCACATGGTGCTGGCAACATTTTTATCCCAGCATATTCCTGTGTTAACATGTCAGTCCCTGAGTTACATTATGTGCCTCTGTAACCCTTTCCACTGCCGCCCACAAGATGGGTATGGGGTCCATAATAAATGAACTAAATTAAACTAAACCTGGCATTTTTAAGATTTCACCAGTCTGGGAGAAGAGATGGCAAGTGCAAAAATATGAGTTTACCATCAAAAGTGGTTAAAGTAAGAATAAACAGATATGAAACTGGTAGGCCTATTAGAAATGCGTTGTGGCAAAATTTTTATAAAAATAGATAATAAAAATAAACATTGAACATTATTTATTTATCTACTTAAATATATACATGAAGGTGAAAGTACGTTGAACATAAAAAATTCCAAAAATAGGTAAATGTTTGTTTTAATAATTCATCACACCAGATATAGCATTTATAAAGGGCCTTTCTTACTATTAACATCTTTACTGGCTAAATTAATATATAATTTTGCTCAACCTGCACACAGTTCCCATCATTGTCGAGGACTAGAAGCCTCGATAAAACCCCACAAGTTACCTAACTTCTGGATACCTATTTAATGCTAGGTGAACAGAGCCATCAGCTGAAAGGAAACATCCCCAACCATGTCTGTTCCTCTCGTAAATCGAACCCCCCATAGTAAATCCTTAAACGTAGACGACCGTCCAGGTCTGAACGTGCACTGGAGGCCAATATTAGCCCAGTGGCCGGACACAGTGTGGTGTTGACCCTCAGTTTTCATCATTCATTTCTAAGCAAGTATGCAGTGGTGTGTTCTGCAGTTTAGTAATATTATCCCTAATATCCTTGGCTTGACTGTATACAAAATAGTAGCAGCAGCATATGGACAATATGTAAGATATCAGAAAACACATCTCAGGAATTTGTGATTCTTGATTGGCCAAAAGATTGAAGATTAGACCTAGGCAGGTAAGAGAGATGTACACGAGGTAAGCTTTGGCCAACAGCTTAAAAACATTGTATGGACTGGCCCTCACTGCCTTGTACAGCACGATTACAAGACTCTCCCACAGGTTTGGGGCTTCCCCGTCCTTCCTGTAGTGGTGGCAGCGGGAACACCTGAAGGAGGGAAGGGACAATGATAACATTATATGCCAGGTGTTGACTATAATGGAGAGGCACTTACCCATGATCTCACACACACAACCATACAGGTAGACACAACCGTATGGATACACACACATATAGGGGCCGGTGGCTGAGTGGACAACACGCTGGACACGTAATCCTGTGGTCCGGGGTTCGATTCCCGGCGCCGGCGAGAAACAATGGGCAGAGGTTCTTTCACTCTGATGCACTGTTACCTAGCAGTAAAATAGGTACCTGGGAGTTAGACAGCTGTTATGGGCTGCTTTCTGGGTGTGTATGTGTGTGAAGAAAAAAAATTAGTTAATAGTGAGTAACAGTTGATTGATTGACAGTTAACAGGCGGGGCAAAAGAGCAAAGCTCAACCCCCGCAAGCACAACTAGGTGAATACACATGTACGGGTACACACACAAATGTATGGATTCACACACACATATGGGTATACACACAAACATACAGGTAGACACAAACGAATGTGTACACACACACAAATGTATGAAATGTATGGGTACAAAAATCTGGCATACCGAACGGAAAACTACGATAAGAAAATTACTAATAGAAATACCATGGGAAACAGCTCAAAGGAAAGCTGCCCAAGACTTGATGGACTACATCACCCAGAAGACTACAAAGCAATGAAATGAGTGTAAGAAGGCAGCAGAGAAGTTCGTCCCAGTCCAAAGGAGAAAAAACGAAGTGCGATTAACATGATTAAACTCATGGTTTAATCAGGGATGTGAAGTGGCAAAGCAACTAAACTAAGTACAAGGGCATGGAGAAACTACATAAATGACAGGACATCAGAGAGGAGAGAATGATACCAGAGGGCCTGGAACGAGTACCTCAGGGTGAGAAGGGGCAGAAAGACAGTACGAAAATGACATAGCAAATAAAACAAAGGCCCAACCAAAATTGCTGCACAGTCACATGAGAAGGAATGCAACAGTGAAGGAACAGATAATGAAACTGAGGATAGGGGGCAGATGCGTTCACTACAAATTACAAGGTGTTTGAGAAACTCAAGAGATTCCAGGAGGTCTTAACAATAGAGCAAGGTGAAGTTCCTGAAATAAGAGGGAATATCTAACCAAGCACCACTAGAGAAGTTTCAGATTACCAATGCAGAAGGAAGCATTTGATTGAACTGGATGTGGCAAAGACTGTTGGCACAGATGAACTCTTACCATGTATACTAAAAGAGGGAGCAGAAGCATAAGCCTATGACTCTCAATGGTGTATAATAAGTCGCTGGTAAGAGAACTGCCAAAAATTTGGAAGACGCAAATGTAATCCCGATATACAAAGGAGACAGATTGAAGGCACTGAACTACAATTAGGGAAAGGGATTGTGATAGAAGATTGATAAGATTAAGCCACCCAAGAGGTGGCACGGGCACGAATAGCCCCTAAGTGTGATAGAAATCCGGGAGGCATTTATATATTTCCTTGTAGATACTGTAATGAAGTCTATGTGGGGGGAACAGGACAAAAACTTGAGATCAGAAGTGAAGAACATAAGAAAGCGTGTAGAATCATGGCTGGCAACAGTGCTGTAGCTAACTACAGTTCGGAATAGGATCACAATATTAATTTTTAGAAATGTGAAATAATCTATAAGTAATAATATTAGAACTAGAAGGGTAGTGGAAGGGGTTCTAATAAATATGCTGAATAATTTTGTTGGTAACAAAAGCTTTACTTCGGAGGATAGCTTTACTAGGAAAATGATTCTAAATTAATTAAAATTAGATATCAATAAATGGATTAATGTAAACAATCCCATTAGCCGTGTTCCTTGGGGGTATGGAGAGGGTTACGAGGGAGAGCATCCAGATGAACACCTCTCTTAATAACAACTCCACTTCCCAGAATATAAGGATTGCAGAAAGAACCATATTTCCATAGAAGACATTACCGCAGGTGCCTCGCCAGTCGGGAATAGAGGTGACCTGGTCAGGTCAACAAGGATAAGAGGACTGGACCCAGGATAACAGCCTCATTAGACGTTGAGATGTAAGTCTCGTCCTAATCCCACACTTAGACTTTGAGAAAGCACTCAGGAGAGTGCAAAAGACTTTGTGTAATTTCTTTACAAAAATTTCATAAATAAATGTGAGGATTTTTACCTTATGTTATTATGTCTGTGAGAAGACATTACCATTACTTACAATGTAAATTACTATCTTCCAAGCAACTATCCCGAGTCTCTGTATCTATCCCCAATAATTTGATCTGATGTTAATTGTATAATCTTCTCTTAAAAGAAGATTAGGTAAACTTTGTGAGAAACCAATCAAAATTTATAAACCAAAAATCCTGAAATGTAGCTTCCCTGATATCAGGCCATATAAATGGAGATATCCCTGAAACCAACAACTTTAGAACAATATCCTGCCCACTTTACCCAACATATATATAATTTTAATGTACAAACAGCATTAGTCCTACCAAGCTAAGCATAATACTGGTCAACAAATGTTCATAAGTTGTTTGTTTTGGAGCTGATAAAGAGCTGTTTATCACGCATTTTGACGTGCTGAAATCAAATAATTATAATTCCTAATTTGATATTACTTGTATAAGGGTGGTAACAAAATCAACCTTTATTCATCAAGTGTTGGATGCCGAACCTTTTACACCCCAGGCTCCAATAATGGACGGAGTGGCCAGTCTCTCATGACAAAGTGGGAATCTCTAGCACGACTCTCTCACTCACAAAGACAACACCAGTAATTTATGCATCCACCCTGTAGACCCATCACAACAGCAACAATCTTCAAGTTCCCACAGAGCTGCCACTGATGCTGGTCATTGTATATGCACTTCAAAAACTGCTTTATGTTTTTATAAGTTCCCTTATTTGGATTGCATAATCTAATGGAATTGATGGCAAACACTCCCATTATGTAACAAACCCGCTTTAAGACTCGTCTTAGATGAAATTGTAGCTACTCAACAATTTTAAACATCATTTCTGGTCTCAGTGACCCAGAACTAAGTCAGAATTGATTCCATTTGTTACAGAAGCATTCTGGCTGTAGACCAGTGTAATTAATATACTTAAGTTCTTGCCAGTATGGCTCCAGATTCCCCACAAAAGCGCCAACGATGCTTTAAGTAATACTCTTGACTTGATATATGCAGCTCTTGACAAAATGAATACCGCATAAGTAAGTCCATTTGTTGACATGTTTAAGGCTTTTGACACTTTTTGACACATTAACCACAATAATTTTTTTTCTCACAAAAATTAAGTTGAGGCCCGTGTATCAACAAACTCATCTTAACACTGATAAAACGTACTACATATTGTTTAGAAGCATGTCAATCAATCAAGTTTAAATAAGAATTATCAATATTCAAGGGCGATCGATGTTTATGTCAGGACCCAGAAGCTGGAGCTCAACCTTACACACCAGTGAGAAATTGTGAAGAGGAAAGGGAATTATCAGGAGAAAGCACTAATAAAATTTATTTTTATCAAGTAAAACAGAGCCAAACAGATATAGATAAATAAAATAGGAGGGAAAGGGGGGGACTAGGATAAAATCTGATAATATTCCCCTTACCTGTTGGGAATGGTGATGTTGAGGTTGCTAGAGTCAAAATATATCCGTCCACGACTGTCTTGTTCAGCCATTGTATGTCAGCTGTATAAACCAAGGAAGTTGTAAGTTACTACTCTACACCCAGAATGAACATATATCACAGGCACACTAACACACTATCAAAGAACATTTATACGTTCAAGGGTAAGTGCCCCAGTGTGTGTGTATATTACCATTTGTGCCTACAGAATCGAGCTATTAGTTCTTGGACTCCGTCTTTCTAGCCAATCTATTTTTTTCCTCTATTATGTCTACTAANAAAAAAAAATTGTACCAAACACTCAGGTCTAATAGGAGAGAAATTACTGACTCCTCAACGACCTAAAAGCACCAGTATACAAAGTTATGATGTGTTCAGATCTGAAACCTATATCTATGGCAGCACAAAACGTCCACTACTGTGAAACACAGTGGTTGCCAGGATCAGGTTGGGTTACCGTTACCTGTGGCAGGTGGCTACAGGTGACGGATCTCCCAATCCTGAGCACTCTAGGTGCAAATCTGTGAGCAGGAAGTGCGGCATGATCTACCACACTACATCACCGAATGCCCAGTTATTATACCTTTCAGACCCATTAGCATGAGGTACCTGGAGCTTTGCAGTTACTTTATTCACTCGTGTTCTTGAAGATATCGTCATAATGCACCCAAAATTTGCCAGTGCAGCCTACTGAACGTATGGCCTTGTATGACTAACCATCCTTCGAGATGGGAACTTTTATCTGCTTTATTCACTCTTGTGAATAAGCATTCACTCAATGATAGCTTATTCACTCTTGTGTTCATGATATCCTCATAAAGTACCCAGAGTCTGCAAGTACAGACTACTTATCACATGCCACTGTATAACTAACCATCCTGTATGATGGGGATTTTTGGCATCACGTAGCTAGTTTTTTGACACACTGTACTCCCCTTCATATAGTCTAGGGCAGCTGCGCAAATGCAGATGTACCTAAATGTGTTAATAACAAAACAAAACCAAAAAATCTTGTTCACACAGTTTACAATTAAAATGCTCACTATTGGGGGATTCATTACCTGCAGTCACCTGCCATAAGTATCGACATTCCAGCTTAATTTTGGCAATTACAATGTCACGCTGTCTAGTGGATGTTTTGTGTTGTTCGTACATATAGTGAATATCATTATTATTAATATGCCGTAATCATATTTATATTGTACATGGAGTGATAGTAATCTTTTCCTTATTTATATATTTACTAGCTGTACCCGGCCACGCATTGCTGTAGCTCAGCAACGTATATGTATTGCTGAGCCACAGCAACCTTCCCCTGTCTCCCAGTCCTTCCCACCATGCTTCAGGAATCTGTACACCAGTTGATTGACAGTTGAGAGGCGGGACCAAAGAGCCAGAGCTCAACCCTGCAAGCACAAATAGGTGAGTACCATTCCTCCCTCCCCTGTCCCCTCATGCCCCAACCATTCCTCAGTCCCCAGTCCCCTCGTCCTCCCCACCATCCCCTACTGCACCGCCCCCCTCGTCCTCCTATCCACTCCACACTCCACCGTCCCCTCGTCATCCCCGCCTGACAGCTATGGACGCCTGACAGCTGGGTGGACAGAGCTTCACATTCGTAGTCCTGAGTTCTGGGTTCGATCCCCAGTGGAGGTGGAGACAAATTGGCAAAATGTTTCTTTCACCCTGATGTCCCTGTTACTTGGCAGTAAATAGGTACCTGGGAGTTAGGCAGCTGCTACGGGCTGCTTCTTGGGGGGGGGGGGGGTTGTAACAAAAAGTAGGCCTGGCCGAGGACCGGGCCGCGGGGACGCTAAGCCCCGAAATCATCTCAAGATAACCTCCCCACCATTTCCCACTCCCCCCCGTCCACTCGTTCTCCCTACCATTCCCCCGTCCCTCGTCTTCCCCATCATCCCTCACTTCCCTGTCCCCTCGTCCTCCCAACCATTCCTAACGCCCTCGTCCGATGCATTCCCAAATGATCTGATGTTTCCATCACTGAAATATAAGAAAAACAGTTAAAAACCGAAATGAAAAACAATGAAAAAATAAAATAATAAACTATACTCACGAAATGAACGGTATGGTAAACAACACAGCTCAATTTCAATGCAATGTCATACAAAATAATTAAATCAAAATTAAAATAAATCAAAATCTATGAAAATTCAATTTACCAATGAAGTTGGAAACATTGAAATGGAATCGTAACATATATAGTGTACCGTGTGTTGCTCTTATGTGCAACAGATGGCGTTGTTTTAAAGCAAAATGCATATTTTTATCTGTAACAGGTGTAGCATCTATAATTATGCTCACGAAATGAAGGGATGGTAAACAACACAGCTCAATTCCAATGCAATGTCACTCAAGTAGTTAAATCAAAATTAAAATCAATCGAAATCTATGAATATTCAATTTGTCAGTGCAATCAGAAACATTGAAATGGAATCGTAACATATTTAGTATAGCGTGTGTTGCTCTTATGGGCAACAGATGGCGCTGTTTCTTAAAAAAAAATGTTTTTACCTGTCACAGGTGTCGCATCTATACTTATACTCAAGAAATGAAAGGTATGGTAAAAACAGAGCTCAATTCCAACGCAATGTCACACAAAATAATTAAATTAAAGTGAAAATAAATCAAAACCTATGAAAATTCAATTTATCAATGTAATCAGAAACATTGAAATGGAATTCGTAACATATTTAGTATTGCGTGTGTTGCTATTACATGCAACAGATGGCGCTATTTAAAAAAAAACATGTTTTACCTGTCACAGGTGTTGCATCTATATAGTAGGCATATATAAACACGCACCCTATTCGAATGCAATGTTGTGTAAAAATTTCAAAGCAATCGGTAAAGGGTTTCGATGATTTCCCTCACATGAAAAACACAGTTAAAAAAAAAATTTCCGTCACAGACGTGACATCAATATAGTATGTATATAAAAACCCGCTCGGATGCGAATGGAACGTTGTGTGAAAATTTCAAAGCAATCGGTGAAGAACTTTCGGAGATTAGCGATTTTGAACAAACGAACATTTACATTTTTATTTATATAAAAGATGAAATGAAAAAGTGTCAAGTGGAATATTAGAGTTGGTCTGGTGACTATTATGACACAGTCATAATTATATTTATATAATTGCTTTGTATGTTTCATTACTGCTAAGTCTTTGAATTAGTACCAAAGTGATTGATTGAACTATACACAATAATTATTGTGTCTTCTGAGCAATGACGTAATGGAATTCTAAATAAAATCAGTTGTTTTAGTAGCATATTGAAACTTCTAGTAAACTATTAATGATTTTCATTTTTGTGAGGCTATTAATATATATATTTTGTCATATGTAGTTATTTTAGAAAATCTTCTATATGAGCAATTATTGTCCTTACTCTCTGCCTCTGATGAATACTTGACAGACCTAACTCTTCCATACTGGTGGGGATCCTATTATTATTATTATTATTTACACCTTCATTGACAAAATATACAATTCTGCGTAATCGGAGCAATTCAATTACAGCTTATTACAGTGTGGATAATGCTCGTATTCTCTGCAACACATAACATATTATTACACAAGACAATAGGTCTAAATTGTAGATTGAAGCACAAATATAGTTCACGCGGATACAATCTGCTTCATCAGATATTACGTGTTTCACTTTACGAATTTGAAATGCAACCACACAAGGCAGGGATGGATTCATAAGAGATGCAGCATTAAGATACTTTATTCTTTAATATGGATAATCAAATTTAGGATAAATGGTATGTAAGTATTGCAATATAGGCCTGGTCGACGACCGGGCCGCGGGGACGCTAAGCCCCGGAAACATTTCAAGGTAAGGTTACCAAAAGTCAATAGATTATAGTTGATTGTACAATAAGCCAAGAGGTGTAAAATCTTTAACAGTTTAACATTCAGTAGTCAAGTGGTCAAATTATTATTATTAATTTTTTATTGACAAAATATACAATATTATCTAATCTGAGTACTTAAACTAGGCCTTATTACAGAAAGGTTCTGCTCGTATTCACTGCTACACTGGACAGGATCATACACAAGACAACAGACCTAAATTGCAGATTGAAGCAAAAACACATTTCATATATCATGATAATATCTACTACATCACATATTATATGTTTCAGCTTACTTATTTGTAAATGCAACTTTCTATTTTTCACTATCATACAAGGCAGGGATGAATTCACGATAGCTTAACAAATAATAATAATAAATAAACAAATTTCTCGTTCTTTTTTTTGTATTTATATATACAAGAGTTCTTACATTCTTGTACAGCCACTAGCACGCGTAGCGTTTCGGGAAAGTCCTTAATCCTAATTTTCCCCGGAATACAACCCGCCGAATAGTTTAGTAATCAAGTATCCCTTCACTGCTGGGTGAACTGAGGCTACGGGTAAGGATTGGCGCCAAGTAGATCCTACCCGGCTAGGATCCGAACCTAGGCCAAAGCATTTGCGAAACTCCGAGCAAGTGTTTTACCGCTACGCCACGGAAACTTCTTTAGAAAGGACAATCGAATTGAGGATAAATTGTTATGATGTCTTCCAATACACCAGATTCGTTAAAATAGTTGATTGTACAACAGGTCAGGAGGTCTAAAAAAAATTTACATGTTTCACATTCAATAATATAGTGGTCAAGTGAATGATTTGTTTGTCACAGAGTTTACTAGCTGAATATTCTGGTAGTGGCTCAGCCTCACTGACTAGCCAGATGTGCCTATAGCCAAGGAATTTATTTTCTATTTATTAAATAATATTAAGTATAAATGTTATATATATATATATATATATATATATATATATATATATATATATATACACCGGTAAATTAATTTACACGGGAAATATTACGTTACATAAAAAAGGTATATATAATTATCCATTCAATTGCTTTTTTTATTATGCACCCCATACCCATCCCGTGGGCGGTGGTGTAAAAGATTACAGAGGCACATAATCGGTTCAGGAACTGAACCCTCTAGTTCGTTTAGCTAAGCAAATAATTTTTGACACTAGTTACAAAATTATTAATGTTATATGTACATGTACACATTCTCATACATACATGTACACACACATATATATATATATATATATATATATATATATATATATATATATATATATATATATATATATATATATATATACATATATACATATACATTCATATTTAATCACCCACACAAATACACACATCAATAATCTTTTGTGTCACAAGTGATCAACAAGAGGCTCACAACAGTCACTATACAAGGCACTTTACATCTATAGTGAGTCACACAGTTACTAGTCTTGCTGCACACCCACCCAACTGGGTGCCAGCTTTACAGTCATGTGCATGCGTTACCTACAGTAAGCAAATTTTGGATACTTCGCTAAGATTTCGGGCAGCACATAATTATGAATGGAGTACTTACACATTTCTTGGACACCATTGATGGTGTTATCTCTAAATTCCACGATTTTTTCACATTCCATTATATAATGACGCAAAGTATGCGAATAGTTTTGCTGACAGAGTTTACATTTGGTCAAATCTATATCAGCAGATGTTACAAATTCCCAGAGGTACTTGTAGCCGAGCCTAACCTAGCAATGGTAACATCTAGAAGTCTGCTAACATTATTGGATGACCCACAGACGTGCGATTCTTCCTGCATGATAGAATGAAGATAGATGGTATAATTATCAGTAAACCAATTTTTCATACCACAGAGCATGAGCCTTAATCCCCAAATGTTATACTTGATCCTGCCTTGGAAAACTTCAATATTTTGCCTATTGCGTGACCCTCCTACATGTCTATTCACACACAACAAATATAATCAGAAAGTAGCATAAATATTGTATTCTTAATTTTCCTGCATTTTATGCCAATATTAAACATTAAATCCACCCTAATGCCCGAATGCTTGGTCCACATGAAGCTTCAGGAGGTAACATTAGGCTACCTCTCTTAATATGGGGATATGTAGGTTGTATCTTCCAAGACATTCTCTCTTGCTTCTAGATGCGGGCTCAGGCGAGTATGGCTCAAAAAGTAGACATATGGGTACAAATGGATGTAGGGTACTGCATTATCTGACTGTTCCCACAATCCTCCCCAAAAAATTCCTTATAATATGTGGTTCAATTGTTTTGCCAATAATCTCGTGAAATTTAATGTCTCTTAATCCTGATAAAATTGCTAACTATATTTCCCTTGGAAAGGTGTGCAGGATTCTAGACATTATTCTCCTATTACCTTAAAGCATTATTTTATTACATATTAAGATATATCTGCATATGAAGTAGCCTAGACAGCATTTTTGAAACTTGTTTTTACTGCGACCCTTTTTACTTTTTTTTTTAGCAAGAACTGCATTTTCTATTGCAGCTATGTGTATGTAATAAATCAAACAAACAGTGAATTATATACTTTTTATTACTATTTGTTACGGACCCGAGTCCATCGTCGGACCACGGAGCAGTGACGACAACGCCATCTGTGAGTCTGCTCCCGAAAACCCCGCACCATGGACAAAGCCATCTAGGGACGACGGATGGTGCCGGCGGGTAATGCTAGATTCTCGTCCTGGTAGCTCGTGAGGTGGCTAGTGCTGACCTTTGGTGAGGTGGTGCTCAGAACATCAGCACCATCTATTGAGCTAGAGACTGTATGTTTGTGTAGCCAGTAAGTGACGTTTCCTAGTGGCCCCGAGTAAAGTCGCCAGTACTGATGATGTGTTTATTTGCAGAGGCGACTTAGGACAGTGGTAAAGTGCATGGAGTCAGTCTACCCAAGGCAGCCATGGTCTCTCCACGAGTCTGCTGAAGCAGTTGTGAGCCACCCCCGGACGAACTCTATTGGGAGAGTTATAGCCTGCCTGAGGAGTGGCAGTGTCGGGAATCGCCTTATCCGGGGCTGGCTGGTGGAAGAGACTACCCACTGTGGTGCTGTTACGACTCTGGGTTCTTTAGATGGAAACCAGAGGTCAAAATTGAGCTTAGTAACGACAATATGGCAGGGCACGCATAGAGAGATGTAGCTGTTTGTAATCATCCCTGCCAGAAGTACGACTATTCGTGTAGCTCACAAAGCATTTAGACTCTTAAACTTGTTGTGGATTAAGTAACATTGTTATAAGTTTAACTACCCGTAGAATGAGGAAAGTAGCAATATGAGGCATAAGGGGAAGATGTTTTAATGTGTATAGCTGTATGATCAATTGGGCTCTTCCCGGCACCACTCACGCATGCTGCTGGGACGGTCTTCTCTCTGCTGGCGGCTGTGTTGTTCGGACGTGCTCTCCTCCTTCCTCTTACTTCCTCTGGATTCTCTATTTCTGTGACTTAGTTGGTTAGTACTCCATTACTCAGTTTGTATATGTCTGGCATACCTATCGTTATATGTGTAGAGTAGTATACCTGGGGTGTAGTAAGTATATTTAAGTTGTTGTACCTGTTATGCTAACTGGGGTCCCAGTGTACCACGTGGTCCCCTACCCTAGGCTGAATCGAGTGTGTTATGTAGAGCTTTTACCCTAGCTTGTACCATGTAANTGTGTGTGTGTGTGTGTGTGTGTGTGTGTGTGTGTGTGTGTGTGTGTGTGTGTGTGTGTGTGTGTGCCAAGCCAAGACAGTCAAATATATCCCAACCAGACACAGCAGCCAGACAGAAACACAGTTGCCTCTTTAAACAATTGTTTAATCAATATGCAAATGACATGAATAATAGCCAGCTTACTGAGGGACAAAATATATACACAAATATACATACACGTTTCCATGTTTTGCCAGTGTCCGAACCATCATATATTCCTACACTCTTATTGAAAAATATACGAAATTTATCCTTGTACACATTTGCATATATTAATAAAGAATTCTTACCTGTGCGCTTCCGATGGAGACATTTTAATCATAAATAAACGATTGACAACGTCGTGCGGCTCAGTCAACAATGGTGAGTCGCGTCTCGCTGTCTGTCGCGTTGAGTGTCTCGCTGTCTGTCGTGTTGAGTGTGTCTCGCTGTCTGTCGTGTTGAGTGTCCAGCTGTCTGTCGTGTTGAGTGTCTCGCTGTCTGTCGTGTTGAGTGTGTCTCACTGTCTGTCGTGTTGAGTGTGTCTCGCTGTCTGTCGTGTTGAGTGTCTCACTGTCTGTCGTGTTGAGTGTCTCACTGTCTGTCGTGTTGAGTGTGTGTGTCTCGCTGTCTGTCGTGTTGAGTGTCTCGTTGTCTGTCGTGTTGAGTGTCTCACTGTCTGTCGAGTTGAGTGTGTCTCACTGTCTGTCGTGTTGAGTGTCTCACTGTCTGTCGTGTTGAGTGTGTCTCACTGTCTGTCGTGTTGAGTGTCTCACTGTCTGTCGTGTTGAGTGTGTCTCGCTGTCTGTCGTGTTGAGTGTCTCACTGTCTGTCGTGTTGAGTGTCTCACTGTCTGTCGTGTTGAGTGTGTCTCACTGTCTGTCGTGTTGAGTGTGTCTCGCTGTCTGTCGTGTTGAGTGTCTCACTGTCTGTCGTGTTGAGTGTCTCACTGTCTGTCGTGTTGAGTGTGTGTGTCTCACTGTCTGTCGTGTTGAGTGTCTCGTTGTCTGTCGTGTTGAGTGTGTCTCGCTGTCTGTCGTGTTGAGTGTGTCTCGCTGTCTGTCGTGTTGAGTGTCTCGCTGTCTGTCGTGTTGAGTGTGTCTCGCTGTCTGTCGTGTTGAGTGTCTCGCTGTCTGTCGTGTTGAGTGTCTCGCTGTCTGTCGAGTTGAGTGTGTCTCGCTGTCTGTCGTGTTGAGTGTCTCGCTGTCTGTCGTGTTGAGTGTCTCGCTGTCTGTCGTGTTGAGTGTCTCGCTGTCTGTCGTGTTGAGTGTGTCTCGCTGTCTGTCGTGTTGAGTGTGTCTCGCTGTCTGTCGTGTTGAGTGCCTCGCTGTCTGTCGCGTTGAGTGTCTCACTGTCTGTCGTGTTGAGTGTGTGTGTCTCGCTGTCTGTCGTGTTGAGTGTCTCACTGTCTGTCGTGTTGAGTGTCTCACTGTCTGTCGTGTTGAGTGTGTGTGTCTCGCTGTCTGTCGTGTTGAGTGTCTCGCTGTCTGTCGTGTTGAGTGTCTCGCTGTCTGTCGTGTTGAGTGTGTGTGTCTCGCTGTCTGTCGTGTTGAGTGTCTCGCTGTCTGTCGTGTTGAGTGTCTCACTGTCTGTCGTGTTGAGTGTGTCTCGCTGTCTGTCGTGTTGAGTGTCTCGCTGTCTGTCGTGTTGAGTGTCTCGCTGTCTGTCGTGTTGAGTGTGTCTCGCTGTCTGTCGTGTTGAGTGTCTCGCTGTCTGTCGTGTTGAGTGTCTCGCTGTCTGTCGTGTTGAGTGTCTCGCTGTCTGTCGTGTTGAGTGTCTCACTGTCTGTCGTGTTGAGTGTGTGTGTCTCGCTGTCTGTCGTGTTGAGTGTCTCGCTGTCTGTCGTGTTGAGTGTCTCGCTGTCTGTCGTGTTGAGTGTGTCTCGCTGTCTGTCGTGTTTAGTGTCTCGCTGTCTGTCGTGTTGAGTGTCTCGCTGTCTATCGTGTTGAGTGTCTCGCTGTCTGTCGTGTTGAGTGTGTGTGTCTCGCTGTCTGTCGTGTTGAGTGTGTGTGTCTCGCTGTCTGTCGTGTTGAGTGTCTCGCTGTCTGTCGTGTTGAGTGTCTCACTGTCTGTCGTGTTGAGTGTCTCACTGTCTGTCGTGTTGAGTGTGTCTCGCTGTCTGTCGTGTTGAGTGTGTCTCGCTGTCTGTCGTGTTGAGTGTGTCTCGCTGTCTGTCGTGTTGAGTGTGTCTCGCTGTCTGTCGTGTTGAGTGTCTCGCTGTCTGTCGTGTTGAGTATGTCTCGCTGTCTGTCGTGTTGAGTGTCTCGCTGTCTGTCGTGTTGAGTGTCTCGCTGTCTGTCGTGTTGAGTGTGTGTGTCTCGCTGTCTGTCGTGTTGAGTGTCTCGCTGTCTGTCGTGTTGAGTGTCTCGCTGTCTGTCGTGTTGAGTGTCTCGCTGTCTGTCGTGTTGAGTGTCTCGCTGTCTGTCGTGTTGAGTGTCTCGCTGTCTGTCGTGTTGAGTGTGTCTCGCTGTCTGTCGTGTTGAGTGTCTCGTTGTCTGTCGTGTTGAGTGTCTCGCTGTCTGTCGTGTTGAGTGTGTCTCGCTGTCTGTCGTGTTGAGTGTCTCGCTGTCTGTCGTGTTGAGTGTGTCTCGCTGTCTGTCGCGTTGAGTGTCTCGCTGTCTGTCGCGTTGAGTGTCTCGCTGTCTGTCGTGTTGAGTGTGTCTCGCTGTCTGTCGTGTTGAGTGTCTCGCTGTCTGTCGTGTTGAGTGTGTCTCGCTGTCTGTCGCGTTGAGTGTCTCGCTGTCTGTCGCGTTGAGTGTCTCGCTGTCTGTCGTGTTGAGTGTCTCGCTGTCTGTCGTGTTGAGTGTCTCGCTGTCTGTCGTGTTGAGTGTGTCTCGCTGTCTGTCGTGTTGAGTGTGTCTCACTGTCTGTCGTGTTGAGTGTCTCGCTGTCTGTCGTGTTGAGTGTCTCGCTGTCTGTCGTGTTGAGTGTCTCGCTGTCTGTCGTGTTGAGTGTGTCTCCGGACGACCGGACAAAATGAGGTGATATGCTATGCCCATATCATGCATGCCCAAGCATATCATGATATGCTTGGGCATGCTATGCCCAAGATAACCATCCGAGTGCCGGCGGTGAGGTGGTTCAAATAGCTTCGGCTATCACCTCATTTTGTCCGGTCGTGATGGTCAAGTGGTTTAAGGCGTCTTGTACATACCAGTTGCGTTGCTCCTGGGAGTATGGGTTCGAGTCACTTCTGGGGTGTGAGTTTTCATTCGCATATAGTCCTGGGGACCATTCAGGCTTGTTCGCATTTGTGTTCCTCACGTGTGCCCCAAAGAATGAGGTGATTTGGTAAAATGCTATGCCCAAGATAACCATCCGAGTGCCGGCGGTGAGGTGGTTCAAATAGCTTCGGCTATCACCTCATTTTGTCCGGTCGTGATGGTCAAGTGGTTTAAGGCGTCTTGTACATACCAGTTGCGTTGCTCCTGGGAGTATGGGTTCGAGTCACTTCTGGGGTGTGAGTTTTCATTCGCATATAGTCCTGGGGACCATTCAGGCTTGTTCGCATTTGTGTTCCTTACGTGTGCCCCAAAGAATGAGGTGATTTGGTAAAATGCTATGCCCAAGATAACCATCCGGGTGCCGGCGGTGAGGTGGTTCAAATAGCTTCGGCTATCACCTCATTTTGTCCGGTCGTGATGGTCAAGTGGTTTAAGGCGTCTTGTACATACCAGTTGCGTTGCTCCTGGGAGTATGGGTTCGAGTCACTTCTGGGGTGTGAGTTTTCATTCGCATATAGTCATGGGGACCATTCAGGCTTGTTCGCATATATATATATATATATATATATATATATATATATATATATATATATATATATATTTTCAAAGACTTTAGTTACACACACACAGAACAACTATAACTGAACAGAGTTTAAATACCTGCATTTGGGTGAGGTGACATGTTACAATGGTTTGGGGTGAGGTGAGAACAAACACAGAACACGAAACAATGGGTATAAGGGAAGAATAGATCTGTAACTGCAGAAGGCCTATTGGCCCGTATTTCTTGATGTTTCTATATTGGAGCGGAGTCTTGAAGTGGGTACAATATAGTAGTGCGTTAATTGGCTGTTGATTGCTGGTGTTGACTTCTTGATGTGTAGTGCCTCGCAGATGTCAAGCCGCCTGTTGTCGCTGTATCTATCAATGATTTCTGTGTTGTTTGTTAAGATTTCTCTGGTGATGGTTTGGTTGTGGGAAGAGATTATATGTTCCCATATAATCTCTTCCCACAACCAAACCATCACCAGAGAAATCTTAACAAACAACACAGAAATCATTGATAGATACAGCGACAACAGGCGGCTTGACATCTGCGAGGCACTACACATCAAGAAGTCAACACCAGCAATCAACAGCCAATTAACGCACTACTATATTCTACCCACTTCAAGACTCCGCTCCAATATAGAAACATCAAGAAATACGGGCCAATAGGCCTTCTGCAGTTACAGATCTATTCTTCCCTTATACCCATTGTTTCGTGTTCTGTGTTTGTTCTCACCTCACCCCAAACCATTGTAACATGTCACCTCACCCAAATGCATATATATATATATATATATATATATATATATATATATATATATATATATATATATATATATATATATATATATATTCAGAGTTAAATTTATATTCAGTTATATTCTAACGGCAAACTGATTCTAACTAATCAAGCAAGTAATCCGCTTGAATTATAAATTTATATTCAGTTATAATATATATATATATATATATATATATATATATATATATATATATATATATATATATTCAGTATATTCAGAGTTATATAGTTATATATATATATATTCAGAGTTAAATGGCAAGTTTTTCCCTGAATGCTCTGTGTTCCCTTCTCTGAGGCTGTGGGTCCCTATAATTGCACCAGAGGTGGTACCCCCCTATATATATATATATATATATATATATATATATATATATATATATATATATATACACGAGCACCTGCTTAGTAATTAGGGTGTTTAATATAACATCTGCTAAATGGCAAGAGCCCTAAAGAAAACATATGAGAAATATTATGTAGAAATTCAAAAAGAAAAATGCAAATACTACAAACAATAGCTAAAATAATGACAAATAAATGCTCCACTAAACAGCTCTACAGAATACTGTACAGAGCATTGTTCAGGCAAATGTTCAATATAGCCAGCCACCTGCACAAGTAACGCCGTCAGGTAATGATAGCGGGACATTGTGGCACGCGAACAATTTAATAATAATTCTATTTAGTTGGAAAATGTCTCTTTCTACCCCCCCCCCCCCTATCAACCCCAACAAACGTATATGGTAAGACTAAAATATTTACATTAAATCTCAGCGTGTGTTTTCTGCAGTGGTGTGTGTGTGTGTGTGTGTGTGTGTGTGTGTGTGTGTGTGTGTGTGTGTGTGGTGTGTGTGTGGTGTGTGTGTGTGTGTGTGTGTGTGTGTGTGTGTGTGTGTGTGTGTGTGTGTGTGTGTGTGTGTGTGTGTGTGTATTTACTTTGTATTTACTATTTGTATCTTCATAATCGAGTTATTAGCTCATGGACCCCGCCTTTCTAACCAATTTTTTTCCTCTATTATGTCTACTACATATATTTATTTTTTAATTACACTGCAACTCATCCTCCTGTTCAAATAGTATCTATTGTGACGGTCGTCATTAGTTTCGAATTCGTTCGTACTTAGTTTTTAGATAGTAGTATTTCTGCCTAGTAAGTAATTAAAAAAATTAAGCTAAAACCAAACTTAAATATTCCTAGATCTAGTATAGCACACATATGTACTATCTTAAGCCACAGATAGCGTGTATTAGGTTAGGTTAGGTTAGGTTAGGTTAGGTTAGGTTAGTTTGTCTTTGCTACACAAGTAAAAAATAGTTTTCTGGTTTGTCCAACTCAATAGTGTCGATTTATACTTTCGTTGTTCGTCGTTATGTACACTATGGTCCTCATCGTTACTATAAGTACTGTCAAAACAGAAGGATGGTCTGCACGCACACACACACAGGAAGCAGCCTGTAGCAGCTAACTCCCAGGTACCTATTTACTTCTAGGTGAACAGGTGCATCATTGAGAAAGAAACTACTCATTTGTTTCTGCCTCTGCACGGGATCGAACCCGGGTCATTAGGACTACGACACCAGAGCGCTGTCCACTCAGCCCCGAGGACCCTATGTGTGTGTGTGTGTGTGTGTGTGTGTGTGTGTGTGTGTGTGTGTGTGTGTGTGTGTGTGTGCGCGCAATTCCACCTGGAATTTGATTAGTATAATTCGATTGAAGATTGTTAAAATCCTCAGAAAGTAAACAAGTGTGCAAGGCGCATGTAGTGGTTGGTAATTAACTCCTCGTTTGTAACTTAAATCACAAATATAAGAGGTAGACTATTGTCAAAGTCCAACAGGTGTTGACAGCAACATCATGAGGTCACTGTTCATAGTCACAACAGGTGCGGCCAGCAACATCATGAGGTCACTGTTCATAGGTCCAACAGGTGCGGCCAGCAACATCATGAGGTCACTGTTCATAGGCACAACAGGGTCGGCCAGCAACATCATGAGGTCACTGTTCATAGTCACAACAGGTGCGGCCAGCAACATCATGAGGTCACTGTTCATAGTCACAACAGGTGCGGCCAGCAACATCATGAGGTCACTGTTCATAGTCACAACAGGTGCGGCCAGCAACATCATGAGGTCACTGTTCATAGGTCCAACAGGTGCGGCCAGCAACATCATGAGGTCACTGTTCATAGGCACAACAGGGTCGGCCAGCAACATCATGAGGTCACTGTTCATAGGTCCAACAGGTGCGGCCAACAACATCATGGGGCTACTCACCTATCCTCCGCATGGCGTCACCTTCACCTGGCAGCAACACGGCTGGAACACGGCCACAGTGTGCACAATATTATCACATTTTACTCGCCACTGCCAAGGAAAACTCTGCCGTATTTGATCGGTTATTCCGCAAACCTTTCACACACATTACCCATTTTCTTCTTTTCAACTCGTAAAAACACTCACACACCTTTTTCAGCGGAAGTTTGATATATGATCTATGTATGCAATAATGTTAATTTTGAGAGTATTCTTACTATGTATGATCAGTCTTAGTGCAAAATGTTGTCAAAATAATGTACCTGTATTTTAATCTTCAAATAGCAATAATAATTTGGCAAAAAAAAAAAACGACAAAAAAAACATTTTGAAGAAGTCTATTTATAATTAACATATCTTTCAGCCCATGAAATTTCATCTCTGCTTTATAATATCAATTAAAACTAAGTAAAAATAATCCCCCCAAAAGAGTTAGCAAAACTCTCAGTAATCCAACCCGGCACCCAGTTCGTCACCACACACGGCTCCAGCGGCCACCTCCCACCACACCTCACTGACTGCCGCACCGGAGCGCACCACTAACACGTCCCGCTCCCGCGACGGTCACAGATGAACTGAACCTTTCTCAAGCTTCCGACTCCCACAGCTGAGGATGCCGGCTCGCTCTACGCCCCCTCTTGACTTGCCCCATTTGACTTATATTAATTTGTCAAGAACTGCATTATTGGACTGATCCCAGACATAATTAGACCCTTCCTCTTTGGTGTATCCCTTTGTGCCCCAAAGAAGGGTGGTGGAGGGAGACCCACTGCCGTGGGTAATATACTTCGCCGCCTCGTTGTCAGGGCAGCTGTCAGTAACATTCGTAAGGAAGCTGTTACGACGCTTCGACCCCATCAACTAGGTTGTGGTGTCCCCCATGGAGGTGAGGCAGCAGCTCATGCAGCACGAGCCTATATTAAGCACCTCCCAGAAATATGGCATTAATTAAAGTTAATTAAGTAACACCATTAGATACTAACAAATAAACGTTCAGACAACAATTCGAAAAACCTATAAGAAGCCTTGAAGAAACACTTCACAATATAGTTTAGGAATCTAAAGTAAATAGTGTTCAACTAATAACTTTTTTTTTACTAAAATCTTACGTCTCTATGAAACACTCAGAATATTTAACAATGCATAACTCACAGATTATAGATAAAAAGCTATTATGAATTCACTTAATATACCAACTGCCCATCTCACAGGATGGTTAGTCATACATAGAATTAGGAGAAAACATGAGATGCAAGTCTAGTCTACTAGCCTGCGCTAGCCAACTATGGGTATTGTCAAGAATATCTTCCAATATTTACGAGTGTGTGAAGTAGTTACTGAGCTCAAAGCATCTCATGCCACTTGGTCTAGTTACTGTTAAAAGGGCAATCACAGATATAGTGCTGGAGAGTGTCTTAGCTCTCATCAAACTCAACAGTCCTTTTAAGTGCAATCTACCTGTCTCTGATATCCCCCATTATCTGTGCCTCACCATTCAAGTATCATACACACCCGTCACCAAGAAAGGTAATGAGAATCTTGCTCTTCTCAAAGTTGTCACACTCGAAACAAATGCCTCCGTCATCGAAAATTTAAGATCTCACGAGCACTGTGTCTACACCGACGGTTCAGTTCAATCTTCTACTGGACGGACTGCAGCAGCATGTAAGTTTTATAAAAATAATATTTGCACACAGACTATCAGTGTCAGGCTAAACAACTGGCTGACCTCCACACAAGCAGAACTAGCAGCATTACAACTAACTACCAGTAAATTTTATTAAATAACATTGGAGGAGGAATAATATTTTGTAACTCAAAGTCCGCTCTTCAAGCAATTGAAAACTTCTCCTGGAAGTTCGACAGCAAGAACCTCATGCTAACAATTATAAATGATCTAATCGCTGCAGAGTAAAGGGTATCCAATCTCATTTGTATGGATACCATCACACATAAATATAACCCATCATAATGACACAGACATTGCAGCCAAATTAGCCTGTAACAAAGATGAAGTTGAATTAGATCTAGGTATCCCCATCTCTGCTGTCAAAACTATATTGTACCAACACAGTGTTCGCCTAGTTCTGGGCGGAGGTGGACGTGTCGACTGTGAGCTCCTGGTTCAGTGGTCAAGGCATTCGCTGCCGGCGCCATAGCTAGCTGGCCGCACACGGATTTGTTCCCGGGAAACTCACGATTCTGTGCACCCATCAGCTCTATTCATCGCGATTTTGTGAGGAACACTACATCTGTACTCCAAGACCCAGGCAATATCTTGTTTTGCAGTGGACGATTCTGATTTCGCCTACAATTGACGGTAATGCAACGTTGTTGATTACCTGCTGTCCAGCTGACTGGTTTTCTGCGCAACCCAGTACGCAGGCGACCCAAACTCTCGTACCGCACTTTTTTTTTTTTTTTTTTTTTTTTTTTTTTTTTTTTTTTTTTTTTTAGGACCGTATCACTGACCAGGTCACTTAGAGTCCTACCCTGAAGGGCGAGGCGATATCCTGCGGGCATTGCCACAAGGGAGCACTTTAGAAAGTGTACTGAGCCTGACAGGGAAAGGTAGACCAAACAGCTTGTTTAGGTGTTAGGTATCCCTGATTCCACCTGGGGAAATCATTCTACGACCTCCGTTGGAGGGGACTGAATTTCTCCAGGCCTAGGAGTGTCTCGGGCATTAGGTAGGGCAGTGATTCGGTCCTCACTACGTGGAGAGAGTCATGGGGAAGGCTAAGAGAAAGAGGAAATGTTGGCAGCTTTCGGACGAGGAGGGTCGGTGGACCGATGTGCAGCAGGCGCCGAAGAAGACTGCTCTCGAGGCTTCGCCACGTGCCTCTACCAGCAAGGCAGCAGATGTAATGGACCTAGAGGGGGCAGCATCAGTCACACACCTGCCAGTGTCAGACAATGCTTCTCTGTCCACGGCACAGCCACAGGACAACAGTATGAGACAGGAGAGGACACCACCAGTCTCACGCCAGACATCGCCAGCCACTGCACTTCTTCCGAAATTCAAGATCATGCAGACAGGCCACTTTCCTACAGCATATGGAGTAGTAACGGCAATGGAAAAAGAACGACCAGAGCTCAAACTTTCCATTACAGTCAACCTGAAGGGAGAAATAATACTAGCACCACAAGACCACCAGACTGCCAATTACTTAGGAACAGTACGGGTCCTGCAAGGGGAACCTGTATGCTTGGAAAAGCTGGACCCTTCGGAAAGACGCACACGAGTCGTGCTTTTGGGATACCCAGT
>WNGS01163550.1:66187-94540 GCA_020271785.1 Procambarus virginalis
GGGGGGGTCAACTGTGTGAGTACTGGCTACACCTGGCTGGGGGGGGGGGGTCAACTGTGTGAGTACTGGCTACACCTGGCTGGGGGGGGTCAACTGTGTGAGTACTGGCTACACCTGGCTGGGGGGGGGGTCAACTGTGTGAGTACTGGCTACACCTGGCTGGGGGGGGTCAACTGTGTGAGTACTGGCTACACCTGGCTGGGGGGGGGGTCAACTGTGTGTACTGGCTACACCTGGCTGGGGGGGGTCAACTGTGTGAGTACTGGCTACACCTGGCTGGGGGGGAGGGTCAACTGTGTGAGTACTGGCTACACCTGGCTGGGGGGGGGGTCAACTGTGTGAGTACTGGCTACACCTGCGGGGGGGAGGGTCAACTGTGTGAGTACTGGCTACACCTGGCTGGGGGGGGTCAACTGTGTGAGTACTGGCTACACCTGGCTGGGGGGTCAACTGTGTGAGTACTGGCTACACCTGGCTGGGGAGGGTCACAACTGTGTGAGTACTGGCTACACCTGGCTGGGGGGGGTCAACTGTGTGTACTGGCTACACCTGCTGGGGGGGGGGTCAACTGTGTGAGTACTGGCTACACCTGGCGGGGGGGAGGGTCAACTGTGTGAGTACTGGCTACACCTGGCTGGGGGAGGTCAACTGTGTGAGTACTGGCTACACCTGGCTGGGGGGGGAGGGTCAACTGTGTGAGTACTGGCTACACCTGGCTGGGGGGGGGTCAACTGTGTGAGTACTGGCTACACCTGGCTGGGGGGGGGGTCAACTGTGTGAGTACTGGCTACACCTGGCTGGGGGGGGGTCAACTGTGTGAGTACTGGCTACACCTGGCTGGGGGGGGTCAACTGTGTGAGTACTGGCTACACCTGGCTGGGGGGGGTCAACTGTGTGAGTACTGGCTACACCTGGCTGGGGGGGAGGTCAACTGTGTGAGTACTGGCTACCTGGCTGGGGGGGTCAACTGTGTGAGTACTGGCTACACCTGGCGGGGGGGGAGGGTCAACTGTGTGAGTACTGGCTACACCTGGCTGGGGGGGGGTCAACTGTGTGAGTACTGGCTACACCTGGCTGGGGGGGGGTCAACTGTGTGAGTACTGGCTACACCTGGCTGGGGGAGGGTCAACTGTGTGAGTACTGGCTACACCTGGCTGGGGGGGGAGGGTCAACTGTGTGAGTACTGGCTACACCTGGCTGGGGGGGGGGTCAACTGTGTGAGTACTGGCTACACCTGGCTGGGGGGGGGTCAACTGTGTGAGTACTGGCTACACCTGGCTGGGGGGGGAGGGTCAACTGTGTGAGTACTGGCTACACCTGGCTGGGGGGGGGTCAACTGTGTGAGTACTGGCTACACCTGGCTGGGGGGGAGGGTCAACTGTGTGAGTACTGGCTACACCTGGCTGGGGGGGGTCAACTGTGTGAGTACTGGCTACACCTGGCTGGGGGAGGGTCAACTGTGTGAGTACTGGCTACACCTGGCTGGGGGGGGTCAACTGTGTGAGTACTGGCTACACCTGGCTGGGGGGGGGGTCAACTGTGTGAGTACTGGCTACACCTGGCTGGGGGGGAGGGTCAACTGTGTGAGTACTGGCTACACCTGGCTGGGGGGGGGTCAACTGTGTGAGTACTGGCTACACCTGGCTGGGGGGGGGAGGGTCAACTGTGTGAGTACTGGCTACACCTGGCTGGGGGGGGGTCAACTGTGTGAGTACTGGCTACACCTGGCTGGGGGGGGGGTCAACTGTGTGAGTACTGGCTACACCTGGCTGGGGGAGGGTCAACTGTGTGAGTACTGGCTACACCTGGGGGGGGGGGTCAACTGTGTGAGTACTGGCTACACCTGGCTGGGGGGGGGTCAACTGTGTGAGTACTGGCTACACCTGGCTGGGGGAGGGTCAACTGTGTGAGTACTGGCTACACCTGGCTGGGGGGAGGTCAACTGTGTGAGTACTGGCTACACCTGGCTGGGGGGGGGGTCAACTGTGTGAGTACTGGCTACACCTGGCTGGGGGGGGTCAACTGTGTGAGTACTGGCTACACCTGGCTGGGGGGGGGTCAACTGTGTGAGTACTGGCTACACCTGGCTGGGGGGAGGGTCAACTGTGTGAGTACTGGCTACACCTGGCTGGGGGGAGGGTCAACTGTGTGAGTACTGGCTACACCTGGCTGGGGGGGGTCAACTGTGTGAGTACTGGCTACACCTGGCTGGGGGGGGGGTCAACTGTGTGAGTACTGGCTACACCTGGCTGGGGGAGGGTCAACTGTGTGAGTACTGGCTACACCTGGCTGGGGGGGGGAGGGTCAACTGTGTGAGTACTGGCTACACCTGGCTGGGGGGGGGGGAGGGTCAACTGTGTGAGTACTGGCTACACCTGGCTGGGGGGGGAGGGTCAACTGTGTGAGTACTGGCTACACCTGGCTGGGGGGGTCAACTGTGTGAGTACTGGCTACACCTGGCTGGGGGGGGTCAACTGTGTGAGTACTGGCTACACCTGGCTGGGGAGGGTCAACTGTGTGAGTACTGGCTACACCTGGCTGGGGGGGGTCAACTGTGTGAGTACTGGCTACACCTGGCTGGGGGGGGGAGGGTCAACTGTGTGAGTACTGGCTACACCTGGCTGGGGGGGGGGGTCAACTGTGTGAGTACTGGCTACACCTGGCTGGGGGAGGGTCAACTGTGTGAGTACTGGCTACACCTGGCTGGGGGGAGGGTCAACTGTGTGAGTACTGGCTACACCTGGCTGGGGGGGGGGGTCAACTGTGTGAGTACTGGCTACACCTGGCTGGGGGGGGTCAACTGTGTGAGTACTGGCTACACCTGGCTGGGGGGGGTCAACTGTGTGAGTACTGGCTACACCTGGCTGGGGGGGGGGTCAACTGTGTGAGTACTGGCTACACCTGGCTGGGGGGAGGGTCAACTGTGTGAGTACTGGCTACACCTGGCTGGGGGGAGGGTCAACTGTGTGAGTACTGGCTACACCTGGCTGGGGGGAGGGTCAACTGTGTGAGTACTGGCTACACCTGGCTGGGGGGGAGGGTCAACTGTGTGAGTACTGGCTACACCTGGCTGGGGGGGGGTCAACTGTGTGAGTACTGGCTACACCTGGCTGGGGGGGGAGGGTCAACTGTGTGAGTACTGGCTACACCTGGCTGGGGGGGGGGGTCAACTGTGTGAGTACTGGCTACACCTGGCTGGGGGAGGGTCAACTGTGTGAGTACTGGCTACACCTGGCTGGGGGAGGGTCAACTGTGTGAGTACTGGCTACACCTGGCTGGGGGGGGGTCAACTGTGTGAGTACTGGCTACACCTGGCTGGGGGGGGGTCAACTGTGTGAGTACTGGCTACACCTGGCTGGGGGGGGGGTCAACTGTGTGAGTACTGGCTACACCTGGCTGGGGGGGGTCAACTGTGTGAGTACTGGCTACACCTGGCTGGGGGGGGGTCAACTGTGTGAGTACTGGCTACACCTGGCTGGGGGGGGGGTCAACTGTGTGAGTACTGGCTACACCTGGCTGGGGGGGGGGTCAACTGTGTGAGTACTGGCTACACTGGGGGGGGGAGGGTCAACTGTGTGAGTACTGGCTACACCTGGCTGGGGGGGAGGGTCAAACTGTGTGAGTACTGGCTACACCTGGCTGGGGGGGGTCAACTGTGTGAGTACTGGCTACACCTGGCTGGGGGGGGGGTCAACTGTGTGAGTACTGGCTACACCTGGCTGGGGGGAGGGTCAACTGTGTGAGTACTGGCTACACCTGGCTGGGGGGGGGGGAGGTCAACTGTGTGAGTACTGGCTACACCTGGCGGGGGGAGGGTCAACTGTGTGAGTACTGGCTACACCTGGCTGGGGGGGGAGGGTCAACTGTGTGAGTACTGGCTACACCTGGCTGGGGGGGGGTCAACTGTGTGAGTACTGGCTACACCTGGCTGGGGGGGGGGTCAACTGTGTGAGTACTGGCTACACCTGGCTGGGGGGAGGGTCAACTGTGTGAGTACTGGCTACACCTGGCTGGGGGGGGGAGGGGGGGTCAACTGTGTGAGTACTGGCTACACCTGGCTGGGGGGAGGGTCAACTGTGTGAGTACTGGCTACACCTGGCTGGGGGGNTATCATCCTTCCTGTCACCACTGATAACGTCTCCCAGATCGCTCAAGTGGCCTTACTACTAACTGGGGCAACGGTCGTTACGCTGGTCCCTTGTGTACGTAGACTCGTGGTGTGTCCAAAAGCCTGGTTGATCAGTTTCACCAACAGAGGGAGGCCTGCCAGAGACCGGGCCGCGTTCCGACCTTAACCCCCCGAATTCTGACAAGGGAACTGTTAGGTGGGTTGGTTGTGTATGACACAGTGTGCCATATTTGACACAGTGTGCCATATTTGACACATTGTGCTATATTTGACACATTGTGCTATATTTGACACATTGTGCTATATTTGACACATTGTGCCATATTTGACACAGTGTGCCATATTTGACACAGTGTGCCATATTTGACACAGTGTGCCATATTTGACACAGTGTGCCATATTTGACACAGTGTGCCATATTGGACACAGTGCCATATTTGACACATTGTGCCATATTTGACACAGTGTGCCATATTTGACACATTGTGCCATATCTGACACAGTGTGCCATATTTGACACAGTGTGCCATATTTGACACAGTGTGCCATATTTGACACAGTGTGCCATATCTGACACAGTGTGCCATATTTGACACAGTGTGCCATATTTGACACAGTGTGCCATATTTGACACAGTGTGCCATATTTGACACAGTGTGCCATATTTGACACAGTGTGCCATATTTGACACAGTGTGCCATATTTGACACAGTGCCATATTTGACACAGTGTGCCACATTTGACACATTGTGCCATATTTGACACAGTGTGCCACATTTGACACATTGTGCCATATTTGAAACGTTGTGCCATATTTGACACAGTGTGCCATATTTGACACAGTGTGCCATATTTGACACAGTGTGCCATATTTGACACAGTGTGCCATATTTGAAACGTTGTGCCATATTTGACACAGTGTGCCATATTTGACACAGTGTGCCATATTTGACACAGTGTGCCATATTTGACACAGTGTGCCATATTTGAAACGTTGTGCCATATTTGACACAGTGTGCCATATTTGAAACGTTGTGCCATATTTGACACAGTGTGCCATATTTGAAACGTTGTGCCATATTTGACACAGTGTGCCATATTTGACACATTGTGCTATATTTGACACATTGTGCCATATTTGACACAGTGTGCCATATTTGACACAGTGTGCCATATTTGACACATTGTGCCATATTTGACACATTGTGCCATATTTGACACAGTGTGCCATATTTGACACAGTGTGCCATATTTGACACAGTGTGCCATATTTGACACAGTGTGCTATATTTGACACATTGTGCCATATTTGACACAGTGTGCCATATTTGACACAGTGTGCCATATTTGACACAGTGTGCCATATTTGACACATTGTGCTATATTTGACACAGTGTGCCATATTTGACACAGTGTGCCATATTTGACACAGTGTGCCATATTTGACACAGTGTGCCACGCTGGCCATAATATACACCGGACCCGCCAGTCGAGACTGTGAGCTGAGCCACACTCAACTGTCTTGAAGTCTCCTTAAGTATCCTTGAAAATATTCCACACACTTCACTCAAGACAAATATTGATATATATTAAGTTCATATTCACTTCAAAACAAAAATGATGGGGTTTTTCCGTGATGTGTCGACTGTTGTTTGTGGTGCTTGTGTAAAGGTAAGGTCTTCTGGCATGGTGACTCCTACACCCTGTACACTACTATTTCCTTCTGTGGTGGGATTTGATTCCGTTTTATAACTCCTCCAAGGAGTTCCGGACCAGCCGGGCTGTGGTGGGTATGTGGGCCTGCGGGCCGCTCCAAGCAACAGCCTGGTGGACCAAACTCTCACAAGTCAAGCCTGGCCTCGGGCCTGGCTTGGGGAGTAGAAGAACTCCCAGAACCCCATCAACCAGGTAATCAACCAGGTATGGTTTCCGGTTTTATATTTTCATTTTTCCATAGCGCAGGAGCTGGAACTTATTTTAATGAAATATCATATTATTACCTGTGCAACCCGTTCTCGCATTTGCTTACTGTCAATATTGGCTTATTTAATAAGTGCATATGTGACATACTAATTGATTGTGAATATTTTAATTTACCTTGAAAAGCTTCATAGAAAACACCGACTTCACCCAACCTTCTTAGTATGTTAAGATAAGCATCTTATTGCTTCTTATTTACAATTATTACTTAACCTATCAACGGTATAGGTTAAGTAATAATTGTAATTAAAAAGCAATAAAATTATCTTCAAAACTAAGACGGTTAGGTGAGGTCGTGGTTTTCTATTCAGTTTTTCAGGTGAACTCAAATATTCACAATAGATTTGACAGTACGATTTAATACTAAGTGAAAATAAGTACAATTCCTGACTGCTAGGAATAGTACATAATTGCACTTATTTGTGCTCTTACATTTACCTCCCCATTTTGGAGGACGGGCTGCCTGATATGTGGCTGGATATTGGTGTTATATTCTTGAAAGATTAATGTGGATCATATCAAGTACTTCATTCATAATGATGTACTGTAGGTGCAGCCTGCACATGACTGTAAAGCTGCCGCCCAGTTGGGTGGGTGTGGAGCACATGACTGTAAAGCTGCCGCCCAGTTGGGTGGGTGTGGAGCACATGACTGTAAAGCTGCCGCCCAGTTGGGTGAGTGTGGAGCACATGACTGTAAAGCTGCCGCCCAGTTGGGTGGGTGTGGAGCACATGACTGTAAAGCTGCCGCCCAGTTGGGTGGGTGTGGAGCACATGACTGTAAAGCTGCCGCCCAGTTGGGTGGGTGTGGAGCACACGACTGTAAAGCTGCCGCCCAGTTGGGTGGGTGTGGAGCACACGACTGTAAAGCTGCCGCCCAGTTGGGTGGGTGTGGAGCACATGACTGTAAAGCTGCCGCCCAGTTGGGTGGGTGTGGAGCACATGACTGTAAAGCTGCCGCCCAATTGGGTGGGTGTGGAGCACATGACTGTAAAGCTGCCGCCCAGTTGGGTGGGTGTGGAGCACATGACTGTAAAGCTGCCGCCCAATTGGGTGGGTGTGGAGCACATGACTGTAAAGCTGCCGCCCAGTTGGGTGGGTGTGGAGCACATGACTAAAGCTGCCGCCCAGTTGGGTGGGTGTGGAGCAAGACTAGTAACTGTGTGACTCACCATAGATGTAAAGTGCCTTGTATAGTGACTGTTGTGAGCCTCTTGTTGAATCACTTGTGATATAAAAAGATTATTGATATATTTATGTATTTGTGTATATGACTGTATATACATATACATGTGTATGTTACATTAAAACATTTGTAACTAGCTTCAAAAGATTGTCACCTGCCTAGCTAAACTAACTATTGGGTTCAGTTCCTGAGCCCAATGTGTGCCTCTGTCACCCTCCCCCCCCCCACCACCCACGGGATGGGTATGGGGTGCATAATAAAGAAAAAAAACTTGAAAAAAATCATAAATCATCAGTGTGTTCAGGGGTTCGAACTGAAGCCTCAGTATTTATCATCAGTGTGTAAAAAGGTTCGAACTGAAGCCTCAGCATTTCACTCATGTCCATGTTGTCATGTGTGAAGCTCCCCTCACCCCTTGTGTGAGGGGCCCAATGCTGGATAAAGGTTTTGGTCTTGTCTTTACATACCAGAAAAAAGTATTTCTGGCTCCCACTCTATCTTTCACTACATGTTTCTTGCTGGTATATGTGGTCTACATGTTCCTTGCTGGTATATGTGGTCTACATGTTCCTTGCTGGTATATGTGGTCTACATGTTCCTTGCTGGTATATGTGGTCTACATGTTCCTTGCTGGTATATGTGGTCTACATGTTCCTTGCTGGTATATGTGGTCTACATGTTCCTTGCTGGTATATGTGGTCTACATGTTCCTTGCTGGTATATATGGTCTACATGTTCCTTGCTGGTATATATGGTCTACATGTTCCTTGCTGGTATATATGGTCTACATGTTCCTTGCTGGTATATCTGGTCTACATGTTCCTTGCTGGTATATGTGGTCTACATGTTCCTTGTTGGTATATGTGGTCTACATGTTCCTTGCTGGTATATGTGGTCTACATGTTCCTTGCTGGTATATATGGTCTACATGTTTCTAGTTCTAAAAAGCCTATTTTCTCGAAGCACTGGTTTAAGTCTGCATTATTTTGCATACATTATGCACTGTAGGCAGGTAGAGCCTATTGGGCTCTATCATATCTACACTTGAAACTGTGTACGGAGTCAGCCTCCACCACATTACTGCCTAATGCATTCCATCCGTTAACTACTCTGACACTGAACAAGTGCTTTCTAACGTCCTGATGCCTGATCAACCAGGCTGTGACTCATACGTCAGGCTGCCAGCAGCCGCCTGCAACCGCCTACAACAGCCTGGTTGACCAGGCCATCAACGAGGAAGCCTGGCCGAGGACCGGGCCGCGGAAACGCTAAGCCCCGAAATCATCTCAAGGTTGCCTCAAGGTACCTTTGGCACATTTGGGTACTAACTGTTGACGTAAACTTGTTGTCCTTGTTTGTGTTGGTCAACACCAGCAGGTTGTCCTTGTCTGTGTTGGTCAACACCAGCAGGTTGTCCTTGTCTGTGTTGGTCAACACCAGCAGGTTGTCCTTGTGATGGTCAACACCAGCAGGTTGTCCTTGTGATGGTCAACACCAGCACGTTGTCCTTGTGATGGTCAACACCAGCAGGTTGTCCTTGTGTTGGTCAACACCTGCAGGTTGTCCTTGTGATGGTCAACACCAGCCGGTTGTCCTTGTGTTGGTCAACACCAGCAGGTTGTCCTTGTGTTGGTCAACACCAGCAGGTTGTCCTTGTGTTGGTCAACACCAGCAGGTTGTCCTTGTCTGTGATGGTCAACACCAGCAGGTTGTCCTTGTCTGTGTTGGTCAACACCAGCAGGTTGTCCTTGTGTTGGTCAACACCAGCAGGTTGTCCTTGTCTGTGTTGGTCAACACCAGCAGGTTGTCCTTGTGTTGGTCAACACCAGCAGGTTGTCCTTGTGTTGGTCAACACCAGCAGGTTGTCCTTGTGATGGTCAACACCAGCAGCTTGTCCTTGTCTGTGTTGGTCAACACCAGCAGGTTGTCCTTGTGTTGGTCAACACCAGCAGGTTGTCCTTGTGTTGGTCAACACCAGCAGGTTGTCCTTGTGTTGGTCAACACCAGCAGGTTGTCCTTGTGTTGGTCAACACCAGCAGGTTGTCCTTGTGTTGGTCAACACCAGCAGGTTGTCCTTGTGATGGTCAACACCTGCAGGTTGTCCTTGTCTGTGATGGTCAACACCAGCAGGTTGTCCTTGTGATGGTCAACACCACAGGTTGTCCTTGTCTGTGTTGGTCAACACCAGCAGGTTGTCCTTGTGTTGGTCAACACCAGCAGGTTGTCCTTGTGTTGGTCAACACCAGCAGGTTGTCCTTGTGTTGGTCAACACCAGCAGGTTGTCCTTGTGTTGGTCAACACCAGCAGGTTGTCCTTGTGATGGTCAACACCAGCAGGTTGTCCTTGTTTGTGTTGGTCAACACCAGCAGGTTGTCCTTGTGTTGGTCAACACCAGCAGGTTGTCCTTGTGATGGTCAACACCAGCAGGTTGTCCTTGTGTTGGTCAACACCAGCAGGTTGTCCTTGTGTTGGTCAACACCAGCAGCTTGTCCTTGTCTGTGTTGGTCAACACCAGCAGTTTGTCCTTGTCTGTGTTAGTCAACACCAGCAGGTTGTCCTTGTCTGTGTTGGTCAACACCAGCAGGTTGTCCTTGTGATGGTCAACACCAGCAGGTTGTCCTTGTGTTGGTCAACACCAGCAGGTTGTCCTTGTCTGTGTTGGTCAACACCAGCAGGTTGTCCTTGTGTTGGTCAACACCAGCAGGTTGTCCTTGTCTGTGTTGGTCAACACCAGCAGGTTGTCCTTGTCTGTGATGGTCAACACCAGCAGGTTGTCCTTGTGATGGTCAACACCAGCAGGTTGTCCTTGTCTGTGATGGTCAACACCAGCAGGTTGTCCTTGTCTGTGTTGGTCAACACCAGCAGGTTGTCCTTGTCTGTGTTGGTCAACACCAGCAGGTTGTCCTTGTGTTGGTCAACACCAGCAGGTTGTCCTTGTGTTGGTCAACACCAGCAGGTTGTCCTTGTCACTGTTGGTGCAGCTGCATCACTGTTGGTCCAGCTGCGTCACTGTTGGTGCAGCTGGGTCACTGTTGGTGCAGCTGGGTCACTGTTGGTGCAGCTGGGTCACTGTTGGTGCAGCTGCGTCAGTGTTGGTGTAGCTGCGTCACTGTTGGTGTAGCTGGGTCACTGTTGGTGCAGCTGGGTCACTGTTGGTGCAGCTGCGTCAGTGTTGGTGCAGCTGCGTCACTGTTGGTGTAGCTGGGTCACTGTTGGTGCACCTGCATCACTGTTGGTGCACCTGCATCACTGTTGGTCCAGCTGCGTCACTGTTGGTGCAGCTGCGTCACTGTGGGTGTAGCTGGGTCACTGTTGGTGTAGCTGCGTCAGTGTTGGTGCAGCTGCGTCACTGTTGCTGCAGCTGGGTCACTGTTGGTGCAGCTGCGTCAGTGTTGGTGCAGCTGCGTCACTGCGAGCCACAGCGCCATGCGGGCCTCCCACCACGTGGTTGTCCTGATAAAATAAAAACCACACGAACGTTTGCACATATTAACACCTGAGTCACTTTACCTTGACTTTCACGCTCTCATAACGCTTGATATCAGTTACAAAAATATTTAAAACTTTCCTGTGTGTGTGTGGCTTACGTCACGCAGCACTGACTAGCTCCTCGTTCACCAGGGGATAGAGGCCAAAGTTTTAGCGCGCGTTGCCATTTTATCCCGCGTCGGCTACCGCGGGCCCCATCAGCTGACTAATGTTTACGCGGCATCAGCTGACTGGTGTAAACACGGAGGTGGGTGCTGACGTCATTGTCGGCCAGGCGGATCATCTGCTCCAGCCAGTCAGCTGGGCTCTAGTTGTGGGGCTCTCTGGGCTGGGACGGAGACATCTCCCGGCACGCAGGGTGCACTAGGTGTAGTGCACTAACAGTGACTAGCACCTACACACATCTCCAGTATCAGCTCTTGATACTGGTAATGGTGTGGTGGTGGGTGTTGGTGTGGTGGTGGTGGGTGTTGGTGTGGTGGTGGGTGGTGTGGTGGTGGTGGGTGTTGGTGTGGTGGTGGTGGGTGTTGGTGTAGTGGTGGAGGGTGTTGGTGTGGTGGTGGGTGTTGGTGTAGTGGTGGAGGGTGTTGGTGTGGTGGTGGGTGTTGGTGTGGTGGTGGGTGTTGGTGTGGTGGTGGTGGGTGTTGGTGTGGTGGNTTGGAGCTGCTTGACACGAGAGAGCAACTTGGCTTAGCTGCCAACACACACCCACACATCGTGCCAGCAAGGCGGACAGCTCGCCTTCTGTCTTAACTCACACTATACTTCCCAGTTCGAAACTTTTCCCCTTACCTGCGCCTCTTCTATCTTCTGCTGACCCTCCCGCCCCCAAAAAAGACAGTGGAAGAGTCCGCCATATTACCCGTAATATATATGCTTATGCTGGTAATAAGAAAGGATTAGAATGCAGTTATCAACATCCCAAAAAATGTTTAAATATGCTTAGGAAAGGTGAGTGTCGATTTGGATCAATATGTAGGTTTTTCCATCCTGAGATGTGCCAAACCTCACTGGAGGACAGAAAATGCTATGACCTCAGCTGCCCATACTTTCACGTGAAAGGCACGGAACGCTACATAAAGAGTGGCAAGCAGGATAATGAATTGGAGGAAATTCGATAAATTTTTTATACCAGACCGAAAGAGAATTCAAAAGGAGGAGCATGGAGAATGTATGGAACTGGATGCCAGACCCACTTGCATACCAGAATTACAGATACAACTACACACCGAAAGGGAACCACAACTACAACAGGCAACTGCCCTACAACAATCAGCACTGGTCAGAACAAACTCAATATGTCCACGCATAATGGGCTTGCCGAAAAAGTCTCCCAGTCAAACTATCACTAATAGAGTAACCTCATTCATCTTTGCCAACATACAAGGACTGAAAACAAGAACCAACAATAAAGTACAGTTCATAAATGGCCTCCTCACGGAATCAAATGCAGTATTTGGAGCTTTCACAGAAACCCATGCAGGGGAATTCTTGGACAGTGAGATCTGGATTCCAGGATATAACCTATACAGGTGTGATAGGAAAATTAGGTCACATGGAGGAGTGGGTCTGTATATTAGGGAAGACCTTGTGTGCTCGGAGCTCCTAAACGTTACAAATGAGGTGATAGAGGTACTGGGATTAAAAATAGAGAAAATAAATTTAGTGATTATTCTAATATACAAACCGCCAGATGCAACGGCTGAGGAATTCACAGAACAGATAAACAAAATAGAGAATAGCCTTGATAATTTGGAGAACCCAATACCTGATATTATCTTCTTAGGTGACTTCAACTTGCCTAGTCTCAGGTGGAGAATAGCAAACAATAATATTATACCAGGGAATCTATCAGGACCTAACCAACCACAGATTAGAGAACTACTTAGATTCTGTGACAAATTTTCACTTACTCAGCAGATATCGGAGCCAACGAGAAATGAAAATATTCTAGATCTGGTCTTTACGAACAATGAAGACATTATCAGAGACATTACGATATCAGATACCACATATTCAGATCACAAGCTCATTGAAGTGCAAACTACCATCAATACTCAGAATAGACCTAAAACGTTGATAAAGCGAGAGGGGCTATTCAGTAAATTCAATTTTAATAATAAAAGGATAGACTGGGAGATAATAAACAGGGAACTTAAAAACATTCCATGGGAAACTGTTTTAAGTAATAAAAGTCCTACAGAAGGAATAGAAAAACTGACTTCGGAAGCGTATCAAGTCTGTCTGAAACATGTTCCTTTGAGGAAAGCCAGAAAGAGATCCAACGTAGAAAGAGAACGCAGAAGACACTATAAACGCAGGAAAAGAATAACGGAACTGCTTATGCAGACACGAATTTCCCGTCAAAGAAGGAATAATTTAAATAGGGAGATTGAAGAAATCGAGCGGAAATTGAAACACTCATATGAAACTGAAGAAAGGCAGTTAGAACAGAAAGCAATTCAGGAAATAAAGAAAAATCCAAAATACTTCTTCACATATGCGAAATCAAAAGCAAAAACTACTGCCAGTATTGGACCTATTCGTACAAGTGAAGGTTCATACACGGAGGATGACAAAGAAATTAGTGAAATCCTAAAAAAGCAGTATGAGGACATGTTTAGCACTCCAATAAACAACATGAAAGTAGAAGATCCAGACAATTTCTTTATGCGGGATATCCAAACCCCTGTAAATATAACTGATATCAACACGAGCGCACTAAATTTTGAAAGAGAAATTGAAAACATGCCCATGCACTCGGCCCCAGGTCCAGACTCATGGAATTCAATATTTATAAAGAAATGCAAAGTGCCGGTAGCACAGGCACTCAGTATAGTGTGGAGGAAGAGCTTGGACACGGGGGAGATACCAGATGCACTTAAAGTAGCAGACATAGCCCCTCTACACAAGGGAGGGAGCAAAGCATTGGCAAAGAATTATAGACCAGTTGCACTAACATCGCACATAATAAAAGTATTTGAGAGAGTGATTAGGAGTCAGGTCACCAATTTCATGGAGACCAATGACCTTCACAACCCAGGCCAACATGGATTTCGAGCGGGAAGATCGTGCCTCTCACAGCTACTTGAGCACTACGATAAAGTCACTGAGGCATTAGAAGAAAAACAGAATGCTGATGTGATATACACGGACTTCGCAAAGGCTTTCGATAAATGTGACCATGGCGTGATAGCACACAAAATGAAGTCAATGGGAATAACCGGTAAAGTAGGACGCTGGATACTCAGTTTTCTGTCAAACAGGACTCAGCGAGTAACGGTCAACCATATAAAATCTAGTCCAAGTGCAGTTAAAAGCTCTGTACCTCAGGGTACAGTCCTTGCACCGCTGCTTTTCCTTATTCTCATATCAGATATAGACAAAAATACAAGTCACAGCTTCGTATCATCCTTTGCAGACGACACAAAAATCAGTATGAAAATTACCTCGGCTGAAGACATTGAAAAACTTCAAGCTGATATTAATAAAGTTTTCGACTGGGCATCAGAAAATAATATGATGTTTAACAGTGACAAATTCCAGGTACTCAGGTACGGTAAAAATGAGGACCTTAAACATAATACAGGGTACAAAACACAATCAAATGTGCCCATAGTAGGAAAACAACATGTAAAGGATTTGGGAATAATGATGTCTGACGACCTAACGTTTAGGGAGCATAACCAAGCAAATATTGCGACAGCCAGAAAAATGATAGGATGGATTACGAGAACTTTCAAATCCAGGGATCCCATCACAATGCTTGTACTCTTCAAGTCACTTGTGCTGTCCCGTCTTGAGTACTGTTCAGTACTCACTTCCCCCTTCAGAGCAGGAGAGATTGCTGAAATAGAGGGAATACAGAGAACATATACGGCACGCATAGACGCGATAAAGCACCTAAATTATTGGGATCGTCTCAAAGCTCTCCAAATGTACTCACTAGAAAGAAGACGAGAGAGATATCAAATAATATACACCTGGAAGATACTGGAGGGCCAGGTCCCAAATCTACACAGTAAAATAACAACGTACTGGAGTGAACGATATGGAAGAAAATGCAGAATAGAGCCAGTGAAGAGCAGGGGTGCCATAGGCACAATCAGAGAACACTGTATAAACATCAGAGGTCCGCGGTTGTTCAACGTCCTCCCAGCAAGCATAAGAAATATTGCCGGAACAACCGTGGACATCTTCAAGAGGAAACTAGATTTATTCCTCCAAGGAGTTCCGGACCAGCCGGGCTGTGGTGGGTATGTGGGCCTGCGGGCCGCTCCAAGCAACAGCCTAGTGGACCAAACTCTCACAAGTCAAGCCTGGCCTCGGGCCGGGCTTGGGGAGTAGAAGAACTCCCAGAACCCCATCAACCAGGTATCAACCAGGTACCCCCACTGCTTGATACCTCAAGCAGGTATCAAGCAGTGGGGGTAATATGTGCCCCGAGGCGTAGTGAGCACAGTTAATGGCACAGAAACACTGTGGTGAGGCTGCCACATTCTCTACACTGTTCACCCATACACTTGCCGCTGCCTTAACTCAAGGATGACTCAGATATCACTCGATGACAAGGGCAGAGTGGACTTGGTCTCACTGAGTACCTCGTGGTCTCTCTCATGTCTTACCTTAATACTTATATTTAACGTGATTACAGTATAACTACAAACATGTTTCCCAGTGTATGCGGGTTACTCCCACACACATAGTATTGGAACCTGTGCACAGAGCATTCCCAGTGTGCTGGGACTACTCATAGGTTCGAATCCTCATCACGGCCCCTCATAAAATTCTTATTAATTCTCTCATTAATATCATGTATTTTGATTACAAACGAGGTTCGCCTCACTCCGTAGACCTTAATGAACTCATGGGGAGAAGGTGGAGTCTCTACCTTCCTCTTGTAAAAGTTGCGTTGCCGTGACACCCTTCGAGTGTGTGGGCGCGCGCAGGCGTCGCTCTCTCTCTCTCCCTTGCTCCAAGATCACGGCGTTGTCGTTGACCTGATGGGCTTCCCCCTGGCACTCCCACGCTGCTGCCCGCTTCCTGCTGCTGCTACTGCCGCAGCTGCTGCTGGCGGCGTCTCTCTCGGCGCCGCTGACCCACGCACTGCCCCATGAACGCCCCTACAACCATAGCCCGCCAGGAAAGAGGAACTACAAATGTTGTGGCCCACACGAGCTTGGTTCATCCTCTTACGTTAACTGTCCTCTGCAGGAAAGGTTTCTGCCATCGCTGTAGGGTAATGGTGACTGACTCTCAACTGCGTTGTTTGCTGGGGAAGTACACGGGCCATAACCCTAGGCTATGGTTATGTGGTAGTCGCTGGCCACTACTGTCACTAGTGTCAGAGCTTCCCAGTCCTGGCCTCTGGGGCGATGTTGTTGTGTTAGGTTCAGCCGCTCGCAGCTGACATGACTTACCGTCTATGACAGGATTTGACTACGTTTTGTACGTGCTGCGTCTTGTACCTACGAGCGACATGTGACGTTCTTTGTAGGAGGACGGCAGGTTGCTGCCGGATAGTGCTATGAATACTAGCATTATCCTCCTATGACACACAGTACACAAGGTCTGGCCAGCCTTATGCGGGTTAACGTGTTCTCTGACAGTTACCTAAACATGAGGCTAAACACAGACCACATATATACCACCCCCTACATATACTACACATCCCGTGCAACCCGCGCTCTCTCACTCATATGTCCCATTCTTGTTGACTTAATGGACCGTATCCAATTCGTATTGGACCACCAATACGTTACAACAAGTACGACGTAATAACAATTACAGCATCGTAATATCGCCGTTTTGTACGCATCAGCCACGATAGGTTAGGTGGGCGGTTTGGGCGCGTTACTCTTTGTTTGGGGGTTAGACAAAAGCCTTGGTTCTTTGGTTAGGGAGTGTCAGGTCCTGTGAAGAGTGTTGGTTGATAAGTGCTCCGGGAAGCCCGCAACGGTGAAACAGTGCTGCGTATTTGGTGAGACGCCCCTGAAGCGTGCCCCCGCCCTCCCTCAGTGAACCTGTCTGCCTACGCCCCCGCCCTCAGTGAACCTGTCTGCCTACGCCCCCACCCGCCCCTCAGTGAACCTGTCTGCCTACGCCCCCACCCGCCCCTCAGTGAACCTGTCTGCCTACGCCCCCACCCGCCCCTCAGTGAACCTGTCTGCCTACGCCCCCACCCGCCCCTCAGTGAACCTGTCTGCCTACGCCCCCGCCCTCCCTCAGTGAACCTGTCTGCCTACGCCCCCACCCGCCCCTCAGTGAACCTGCCTGCCTACGCCCCCACCCGCCCCTCAGTGAACCTGCCTGCCTACGCCCCCGCCCTCCCTCAGTGAACCTGTCTGCCTACGCCCCCGCCCTCAGTGAACCTGTCTGCCTACGCCCCCACCCGCCCCTCAGTGAACCTGTCTGCCTACGCCCCCACCCGCCCCTCAGTGAACCTGCCTGCCTACGCCCCCACCCGCCCCTCAGTGAACCTGCCTGCCTACGCCCCCACCCGCCCCTCAGTGAACCTGTCTGCCTACGCCCCCACCCGCCCCTCAGTGAACCTGCCTGCTACGCCCCCGCCCTCCCTCAGTGAACCTGTCTGCCTACGCCCCCGCCCTCCCTCAGTGAACCTGTCTGCCTACGCCCCCCCCGCCCTCCCTCAGTGAACCTGCCTGCCTACGCCCCCACCCGCCCTCCCTCAGTGAACCTGTCTGCCTACGCCCCCGCCCTCAGTGAACCTGTCTGACTACGCCCCGCCCTCCCTCAGTGAACCTTTCTGCCTACGCCCCCCCCGCCCTCCCTCAGTGAACCTGTCTGCCTACCCCCCCCCCCCGCCCTCCCTCAGTGAACCTGTCTGCCTACGCCCCCCCCTCCCTCAGTGAACCTGTCTGCCTACGCCCCCGCCCTCCCTCAGTGAACCTGTCTGCCTACGCCCCCGCCCTCCCTCAGTGAACCTGTCTGCCTACGCCCCCCCCACCCTCCCTCAGTGAACCTGCCTGCCTACGCCCCCGCCCTCAGTGAACCTGTCTGCCTACGCCCCCCCCTCCCTCAGTGAACCTGTCTGACTACGCCCCCCCCCCTTCCCTCAGTGAACCTGTCTGCCTACCCCCCCCCCCGCCCTCCTCAGTGAACCTGTCTGCCTACGCCCCCCCTCCCTCAGTGAACCTGTCTGACTACTCCCCCGCCCCCTCCCTCAGTGAACCTGTCTGCCTACCCCCCTCCCCCGCCCTCCCTCAGTGAACCTGTCTGCCTACCCCCCTCCCCCGCCCTCCCTCAGTGAACCTGTCTGCCTACCCCCCCCCCCCCACCCCAGCTCCATTGTTGTTCACCACACAGCTGGCTCAGTGTGCGCGCCAAAACCCTGTTTTGGCGCGCACGTCACCGTACCACGTGATGAGTACGACACGTGTTGTCCGCGCGTCTACGTTAATAACACCCGTATGTTTAGTGCCGTTGATGACGGGAGAGTGTTGAGAGGCGGTAAAAAGATTTGAATGATTCGTTCATTAAACCAGTTTGAATGAATGAGTCATTCAAAGTGACTCGTCCATTCAAACTGGTACCCTCACACTGTATCAAGGCCAGTGGTAACACCACATCCACACTTCTCATCCACCACCGCCATATTTAAGCCTTTCATCCTCTACCACATGCAAGCCTGTCAACCACCACCACACAGGCCTGTCATCCACCACCACACACAGGCCTGTCATCCACCACCACACACAGGCCTGTCATCCACCACCACACACAGGCCTGTCATCCACCACCACACACAGACCTGTCATCCACCACCACACGCAGACCTGTCATCCACCACCACACGCAGGCCTGTCATCCACCACCACACGCAGGCCTGTCATCCACCACCACACACAGGCCTGTCATCCACCACCACACACAGGCCTGTCATCCACCACCACACGCAGGCCTGTCATCCACCACCACACACAGGCCTGTCATCCACCACCACACACAGGCCGTCATCCACCACCACACGCAGGCCTGTCATCCACCACCACACACAGGCCTGTCATCCACCACCACACACAGGCCTGTCATCCACCACCACACGCAGGCCTGTCATCCACCACCACACACAGGCCTGTCATCCACCACCACACGCAGGCCTGTCATCCACCACCACACACAGGCCTGTCATCCACTACCACATGCAAGCCTGTCATCCACCACCACACGCAGGCCTGTCATCCACCACCACACGCAGGCCTGTCATCCACTACCACACGCAGGCCTGTCATCCACCACCACACACAGGCTTGTCATCCACCACCACACGCAGGCCTGTCATCCACTACCACATGCAAGCCTGTCATCCACCACCACACACAGGCCTGTCATCCACCACCACACGCAGGCCTGTCATCCACCACCACACGCAGGCCTGTCATCCACCACCACACACAGGCCTGTCATCCACCACCACACGCAGACCTGTCATCCACCACCACACACAGGCCTGTCATCCACCACCACACGCAGGCCTGTCATCCACCACCACACGCAGGCCTGTCATCCACCACCACACGCAAGCCTGTCATCCACTACCACATGCAAGCCTGTCATCCACCACCACACGCAGGCCTGTCATCCACCACCACACGCAGGCCTGTCATCCACCACCACACACAGGCCTGTCATCCACCACCACACACAGGCTGTCATCCACCCTTCACTTTGAGCCGTGTAATCACTCGCACTAAAGGCCGCAGTCGTCAATAAACTGCCTCAGGGGCAAACTACCAATTATTCATGAGGCATCAAATATGAACTACACGACAGTTAGCGAAGATGGCGGCTGGGGCTCGACCCCCACACCCGCCTGTGACCACCTCCACACTCAGACCAGTTACCATGCAAAGCATGGCTTTATATCGAGCTTCCCCCCCCCAAGTGCGACCTGCTGACCCCCCCCCCGGCCCCCCACGCAGCCCCCCCGGCCCCCAGCCCCCGCCACCCCTGAAGTGGACCAGGTGTGGAGGAGACGAAATGATAGGATGGATTACGAGAACTTTCAAATCCAGGGATCCCATCACAATGGTTGTACTCTTCAAGTCACTTGTGTTGTCCCGTCTTGAGTACTGCTCAGTACTCACTTCCCCCTTCAGAGCAGGAGAGATGCTGAAATAGAGGGATACAGAGAACATATACGGCACGCATAGATGAGATAAAGCACCTANTTTTGTTTTTGCCTTGTAGGGGGGGTCTGCCTTGCTTCACCCTTTTTTTGGTGCCTGACCTGTGCACGGCTCTCTTCGGGTGGTGGCCCCTGCCAGGTCCCTGTGAGTGTACACGTCCCTAGGGTTCAGGTTTAGACAGTTGTTTGGTAGTTTTGGGCGGCGGTTAGCAGTACCCTGCCTGGGATTATGGGCGTGAGTTTCCATTAAGCGCTCAGGACCCTGGGAATCCCTTGGGGGCGCGTGATCCGATGGATGTGTCACCGGAGTCCCCCCCCCCCCCTCGCTTCGTGCGAGCTCGAGGGTTGCTCGAGGTTGCTTGACTCAGGGTGACCCTCACCATTTTGCCTCCATCATGCTGCCTGTTGGGTCGGTGATACCTTCAACCCGGAGTCATGCGTTCTGTGTTGTTCGTGATTCAGTTTACCCAATCTCAAGATGATGTTCTATGGGTACAGGCAGTGCAGGCATTGCATGCTCGGTTAGGTTTTGCAACGCGCTCGGTGGTTGCTCACCTGGATGCCCGAGGCTGCCCTGTTTTGCTTATAGGGACCCTGACTTGGGGGTGGGGTCGCCTCGACCTTGGTTCAGTCCGCACCCCTTCGTCCTTCCTATACTGTGGTGCATCTGGTTTCCCTCCATTCCCCTGCTTCTGGCCCCAAACATCTGAGGGTTTCGGAGTCGGGGCAGGGTTTAGATGGTCTTGAGTCTCGGGCGATCTCAGGAGATGCCCTTTCTGGTGTGGCGACGGAGGCATTCGAGGCCACTCTCCCTACCCAAGTCTCTGGGTCTGACTAGTGGACCCCCTTCTATTCGGCTTTCTCGGCTGCGCCGGCTTTTCTTTAGGGGCTGGTGCTCTTGGGGATGACTCGGCCCGGGTCCCGAGGAGGGGGATCTTAGGGCTGGGGAGGGCTGACTTGGGGCCCTGGGCCCCGCTGGACCTAGCCGGGGTTTTTCTACCCTTGGAGCGGGGCTTATTGTTACAAGGAGTGGGGTTCTCTTTCCCCACCCCCCTCTGCGTACGAGTTGGATTTGGCGTCTGCCCCTCCCTGGGTTTGGTTCTGTGTTCACTCGGGTGCGTCGGTTCTGTCTTTCCGAATGTTTTCGGCATCCCGCATCCAACCGTCTGCGGTGTGGGCAGCCATGGCGTCTTACCTCCTGTGTGACCCGGATTACCCCTCGGTGATGGATCTGTCGTCTTTCAGGTTTGGGAATTTGTTCTCTTCCTGGGTCCGTTACAAGGTTCCGGAGTCGTCCTGGCTGGTGGACTATCCTATTTTTGCTTTGGAGGCTTGGCATTCTTTCTGTCGTTCCCCACACGCTCTCGACGGTGGTTCAGGTTTTCCTGGGGGTGACCTTTAGCACCTCAAGAGTGTTTGTTTGCTCCTGCCCTTCCCCGGGATGTTGGTGTGCTGCAGCGCCATGTGCAGGTTCCCTCCCTTTCGGGTGCACAGGTGACCGAGGACTTGCGTGCCTGTGGCCTCTTGACTTCGGCATTGCGCCTCTTTTCCCTCCTGGAGTTGTCTTCGGACTTGGGGAGGATGTGGGGGCGCTCGGGGCCATTCCAGGGTCCGGTGCCTTGGGCTTGGCGACGTGCGTGTCGTCTGCCTCGTTGAAGCTGTTTGCGTCGATCTTGCGGGATACAGTCTCCCTGTTCTACGCTTCCCGGCTCGCTTGTCGGCAGGTGGTGCTTGCCTCCTCCTTTGGAATCGGCATGGGCCCTGGCTCTTACGATGTCTTTGCCTTTTTGTCCTTTGCTTTTTGCTCCTTTGGCTGTGGTGCAGTATATTCAGGCTGCTTCGGCTAGTTGCCGTCCAATGCTGGACGTGTTGGTTCTCCAGGGGTCCCATTGGGGGCCTTCCCGGTGAGGTCGTGCCAGGGCTTGGGGTTCCATTCGTCGTGGTAAGCCACTGGTGGCAGTTTCGGGTTCGGCTCTGCCTTCGGACCCGCCTTCGTCTGGTCGGCGCGGTGCTCGCTCTGTGCGAGGTTCTGGGTCTCGTAAGGGGTGCCGGCCCTTTCGCGGTTCGCCCCATTGACAGGGCGATTGGGGGGAGGCTTGTGCTGTTTGCTCACACTTAGTCTCACAATTTGTGGGCGTTTCAGGTCGTTTCCTTTGGCCTGCGGTGGCGTTGGGTGGACCTTCCTCCTTCGGGGGGTTCTGGGCTGGCGGAGCAGACCTGGTTGATACCTGGTTGATGGGGTTCTGGGAGTTCTTCTACTCCCCAAGCCCGGCCCGAGGCCAGGCTCGACTTGTGAGAGTTTGATCCACCAGGCTGTTGCTTGGAGCGGCCCGCAGAGCCACATACCCACCACAGCCCGGCTGATCCGGGACTTCTCTTAGGAAACAGTCCAGTTTTCTCTTGAAGATGTCCACGGTTGTTCCGGCAATATTTCTTATAGTCGCTGGGAGGACGTTGAACAACCGCGGACCTCTGATGTTTATACAGTGTTCTCTGATTGTGCCTATGGCACCTCTGCTCTTCACTGGTTCAATCTTGCATTTTCTTCCATATCGTTCACTCCAGTACGTTGTTATTTTACTGTGTAGATTTGGGACCTGGCCCTCCAGTATTTTCCACGTGTATATTATTTGGTATCTCTCTCGTCTCCTTTCTAGAGAGTACATTTGGAGAGCTTTGAGACGATCCCAATAATTTAGGTGTTTTATCTCGTCTATGCGTGCCGTATATGTTCTCTGTATTCCCTCTATTTCAGCAATCTCTCCTGCTCTGAAGGGGGAAGTGAGTACTGAGCAGTATTCGAGACGGGACAACACAAGTGACTTGAAGAGTACAACCATTGTGATGGGATCCCTGGATTTGAAAGTTCTCGTAATCCATCCGATCATTTTTCTGGCTGATGCGATATTTGCTTGGTTATGCTCCCTAAACGTTAGATCGTCGGACATCATTATTCCCAAATCCTTGACATGCTGTTTTTCTACTATGGGAAGATTTGATTGTGTTTTGTACCCTGTATTATGTTTCAGATCCTCATTTTTGCCGTACCTGAGTACCTGAAATTTATCACTGTTAAACATCATATTATTTTCTGCTGCCCAATCGAAAACTTTGTTGACATCTGTTTGTAGTTTTTCAATGTCTTCAGCAGAGGTAATTTTCATGCTGATTTTTGTGTCATCTGCGAAGGATGACACGAAGCTGTGACGTGTATTTTTGTCTATATCAGATATGAGAATAAGGAACAGTAGCGGTGCAAGGACTGTACCTTGAGGTAGCGGTGCAAGACTGTACCTTGAGGTACAGAGCTTTAACATCGCTTGGACTCGATTTTATCTGATTGACTGTTACTCTTTGTGTTCTGTTCGACAGGAAATTGAGTATCCAGCGTCCTACTTTTCCAGTTATTCCCATTGACCTCATTTTGTGAGCTATCACCCCATGGTCACATTTGTCGAAAGCCTTTGCAAAGTCTGTGTATACAACATCTGCATTTTGCTTTTCTTCTAGGGCTTCTGTGATTTTGTCATAGTGGTTGAGTAACTGTGACAGACAGGATCTTCCCGCTCTAAATCCATGTTGTCCTGGATTGTGCAATTCATTGTTTTCCATAAAACTAGAAATTTGATTCCTAATCACTCTTTCAAACACTTTTATTATGTGTGATGTTAGTGCAACTGGCCTATAATTTTTTGCCAAGGCTTTACTCCCCCCTTGTGCAACGGAGCTATATCTGCAGATTTAAGTGCTGCTGGTATCTCCCCTGTATCCAGGCTCTTTCTCCATATTACGCTGAGTGCTCTCGCTACTGGTACTTTACATTTCTTTATGAATATTGAATTCCATGAGTCAGGCCCAGGGGCTGAGTGCATGGGCATATTGTCAATTTCTCTTTCAAAGTCTTCCGAGTTTGTGGTAATATCCGTTATATTATCTGCAGCTTGAAAGTCATTCATAAAGAAGCTGTCTGGGTCATCAACTTTCATGTTGTTAATTGGTGTGCTAAACATAGCCTCATATGGCTTCTTAGAATTTCACTAATCTCTTTGTTGTCCTCTGTACGTACCTTCATTTGTAATTAACGGTCCAATACTGGTCGAGGTTTTGGATTTTGATTTAGCGTATGTGAAAAAATATTTCGGATTTTTCCTTATCTCTTGTATAGCTCTCTGTTCCAATTCCATTTCCTCAGACTCATATGATCGCTTCAACGTTTGTTCGATTTCTTCGATCTCCCTGCTTAGGCTTATTTTCCTTGCTTGTGATAGTTGTGTCTGCCGAAGCATTTCCGTTATTTTTTTCCTTCTCCTGTACAGTCGTCTGCGTTCTCTTTCTAGAGTGTTCCTCTTTCTGCCCCTCCTCACCGGCACGTGCTTCAAGCAGACCTTGTAAGCTTCAGCTGTCAGTTGAGCTATTCCCTGTGTGGGAGTTTTGTCGCTTAAGACCGTCTCCCATTGAATGGTTGAAAGGTCTACATTTATTTTTTCCCAGTCAATCCTCTTATTGTTGAAATTGAATTGATTGAATATTCCTTCTCGCTTGTTGGGTCTCTTAGATCTACTACCGTTATTTATGCTTGTTCGCACTTCAATGAGCTTATGGTCTGAGTATGAAGTATCTGAGATTGTTATGTCTCTGATTAGTTCATCATTGTTTGTGAATAACAAGTCTAGTGTGTTTTCGTTCCTAGTTGGTTCCGTAATCTGTTGATTGAGCGAGAATTTGTCACAGAATCTCAAAAGTTCTCTGACCTGTGGCTGGTTATTTCCCGGGTCATTCCCTGCTATGATATTTGTGTTTGCCATTCTCCATCTTAGACTCGGTAAATTGAAATCTCCAAGGAAGATAATATCTGGAGCTGGGTTTGCTAGGTCATCAAGTATGTTCTCTATTTTGTGCATCTGCTCTGTGAATCTCCTCTTCTCCTGCGCTCCATTGAGTCGTCTTGGAGTGGGTTCGTTTGGGCGTCATCGAAACGACGTCGTCCCTCAGATGGGTTTCCCATCTGTTTCCAGTGTCGAAACAGGAATGTGCAGACCTGAGGTTCATTCTGGACTTGTCCCGTCTGAACCCCTGGGTTCGTTGCCCCTTCTTTTGGATGACTACGCTGTCTCAAGTTCGGCTCCTGTTTTAACCGGGTTCTTGGATGGTGTCCCTAGACCTCCAGGACGCTTATTGGCACTTCCCGATTCATCCAGGGTTCAGGGACTGGCTCGGTTTTGGTGTGGGGCGTCAAGGTTACCGCTTTCGTTGTCTCCCGTTCGGTTGAATCTGGCACCTCGTGTGTTCACACGCCTTACGCGGGTCATCGCGGCTCGTCTGCGTATGTTAGGTGTTCAGGTGTTGGCCTACCTCAACGACTGGCTGGTTTGGGCTCCCAGCCAGTCCAGTTGTCTACAACCAGGGATTTGGTGCTTTCCCAGCTCGCTTGGTTCGGGTTCTTGGTGAACTGGAGGAAGTCCCATCTGGTTCCCTCCCAGGTTCGGTCATGGCTAGGTCTTGTGTGGGACTCTTGGACCGCTTCCTTGACTCTTTCTCCGGAACCTCTCCTCTGGCTGTGGTCCAGCTTGCGCCTGTTTCTGGGGGGCTCCCTGGTCACTCGGCGGTTGGTCGAGGGTTTGTGCAGGAGCCTGAACTTTGCGATGATGGTCTACCCACCGGGTTGGGTTTGGCTTCGTTGGCTGTTCTGGTTCCTTCAGGACGTCCCTTCCACCTTTCTTGCGATCGCTGGGTTCGAACCCCGGGGGCTTTGCGTCGGCTGCTGTGTTGCCGGCTTTCTCTTCAGGTTTTTCGGGGTTCAGTGCCTTGGTGCCTGCCCGAGCCATCGCTCAATGTGTTCGTGGACTCTTCTTCTCCTGGCTGGGGCTTTGTGACCAGTGCACACCAGGCCAGCCAGGGGCGTGGGGGTCCGTCATTCCGTCGAGCCCACAGCACAGTGCGGGAGTTCGCAGCAGTGTGGTTGCGCTTCGGAGGGTTTGGGTCGGCCGAGGATTGACGATCCGGCTCCATTCGGACTACTTCCCGGTGGTTCATTGCCTGAACCGAGAGGGTTTGATGTGGTCCTTGGCTCTTTGGCGCTGGTCGCTTCGGGTGACTCGTCTGCTGAGTTCTCGGGGGTTTGGCTCTCCTGGCTGTTCATGTGCGGGAGTGTTCAACGTCTTGGTTGACGGCCTGTCTCGTTTCGTTCCCCTCTCCACGGAATGGATGGTCGACGCCGACTCCTTCCGTTGACTCTGCCAGATGTTTGGGCGCCCCAAGGTGGACCTCTTCTTGTTGGCGTGGTCGCGGCGCTTACCCCAGTATGTGGCACCCTTCCCCGATTGCGAGGCTGTCGGGGGTCGATGCCTTTCGGCAGGACTGGTCGAGGTGGGGGGTTCCTGTACCTCTTTTCCCCCAGTTCAGCTATTGCTCCAGGTCCTGATTCCCTTGGGGACCTACCAGGGGAGAGTAGTCTTCATGGCCCTGTGGTGGTCAGCCCAGCCGTGGTTTCAGGTGCTGCATGCCCGGTGTCCGAACCCGGAGGTTTTCCCGTGGCTCTGCCTCTTTCAACAGATCGGCCTGGTGCGTCACGTGGCTGGTTCGATCTCGAGTCTTTGCGAATGATCTTTTTCACTCGGGTTTATCATCATCTCTATGGTGATCAGGTGGCTTCTTTGTTGGTGTCCCACCTGCGGGCTTCGTATGAAGTCTCCTGGCGGTCCTTCCAGTTCTTTTTACGTCTTCGTCGTTATGCTTCGCTTTCTGTTCAGGTGGTGGTGTCCTTTCTCTCTTGGTTGTTCATGGACCGTCACCTTTTGACTAACACTGTTGCCTCGTACCGTGCAGAACTGGCGGAGCCGCTTCAGCTTGCTTTCGATATTGATGTTACTTCTGCGCCGTTTTGCAAGCTGTCTCGTGCATTGTTTCACCTTCGGCCTGCTCATGCATTGCCTGAGCCTCCTGGTCTTTGGACAGAGTGCTCTCTTTTCTTTCTTCTCCTTGGTTTGTTGTGGCCCCTTCGGTTCTGGATTGTTTCTCCAAGGGTTTTTTTCTATTGGCATTGGCCTCTGGGGGTCGGGTTGGTAGCTTTATGCTCTCCTCCAGCACAGTGGTTTCTGCTCCTTCGGTCTTCGTTATGGTTTTGTTCGTTTGCAGCCATCTCCTAATCTGCCGAAGAATGAGACTGCTGCATTCCGGAGTGGCCCTTGGGTTGTTGATGCTTGATTGGTCAGGCCAGGGGTGCATCATGTTTTGTGTCCGGTTGCGGCTCTTCGCCGTTGTTTGCGCGCCACGGCTTCTGTGTCCGGGGATGCGCTTTGGGTTGATCTGATTTCCCTTCTTTCCTGTTCGCGGGTGCGGGTCTCCCAGGTCATCCGCAGAGTTATTAAGGCTTGCCAGCCTGCGGTCTATCCCTGTGCCCATGACGTTCATAAGTTTGCTGCTCTTGCTGCCTTCTTTGGCAACACGTCCTGGGCTGACATTCGGGCACGGGGTTTTTTGACGGTCGAACAGGGTCCTGGCTACTCGTTACCTAGTGAACGTCCCTGGGCCTTGTCGGGCCTGTGTCGTTTTGGGTCGGCGGTTGCAGCCAGTTGTCTCGACTTAGAGTTGGGGAGTGAGCAGTAACTGCCTCCCGGGTAAGTCCATATGTTTTTCCTCTGTGGGTAGTTAGCTCCGGGGAGCCGACGGGGGTCCCCTCAGAAAACCAGCGTTGAATGTAATGAAACTCCATTTTCTGGGCGAGACCCAGAGGCTCCCCAGCATCCCTCCCTCCATCCAGTCGGCAGTTTTTCGCGTGTTTTGACATCCTGCCTCGAAACTGACGGGTGGATAGCTGGCGTGGGGGAGCTGCGCAGACAGCGGCGCGGCAAAGTGTGACGTCATACTCGTTTGCTAGTTTCTTGTTGGGGAGTTCTATCCCCTTGTTCGGCTTTTGGTAGCAATTTTGACCAGAATAGGGGTTTGTTTTGGGACGTTAACCTTTCTGGGTGCCTGACCCTATCGATGGCAGACATAGAATGCTTCTAACCACACGAGGGTTTCTATAGGCCATTGCTCCCTGTGGCCTCTCTGAGGGCGGCCAGGTTCTGGCTCATGGTCCCCGGTAGGTCCACAGAACTCCATACACATGACTGATGCCAAAGTCTGGCATTAGCATACCAGCCTAGTAAGCTCCGGGGAGATTCCGGGTCTCACCCAGAAATGGCGTTTCATTACAGTCAACGCTGGTGTTTTGTTCCTAGCAGAGGGTATGGTCAAGTTTTTGAAAGTCTTCCAACAGACATACAACATCTTCAGTTTTAATAACATTAGAACACTTCTGGAGATCACAAATTCTAGGGTCCCCCCCCCCCCCCGGGGCATATTGGAACCTACACAACACACATTTTCTGACGGGCCCCATGCCATAGTAGTGATGTTACAATAGTGAATGTTGTGTGGT